>ML808694.1:558180-587220 GCA_009831015.1 Picea engelmannii | reverse complement strand
TATGCATTCTCATCAAGGACAATACATATTATATTACATAAATCATCAATCAATCAATCCTTTGACATCAATCAATCACTTGACATCAATCAATGACATCAATCAATCAAACCATTGGCACCAATGACAACATGATCCAACAATTTCATTGCCCCACTCCTCATGTGTGTATGGACAATTAATAGACACCATTTCATTGTGATTTGTAACCATAACAACATGTCATATAAATTAACCTTTTTAGAATACGTACTCAAGCATAGCACCGGCTTATTACCTTGCTTTCTTAGAGTTCAATAATAAATAATGGCCAAGGCATATATTATATGGAATGAAAGTCCTTTTCCTTGAAGGTTTAACAAATGATATGTTGAATCCCTACAGAATAGTTTGGTAAGCAATCTCCCATAGAATTAACCTATCCACGACATATTTTCGTAGGATATGAAGGGAAACTATTACACCATAAATTATTAGATAGGTATAGTCTTCTTGTAGATACCAATTTCCAATATTCTTTATTAACCTCATGGATTCCTTAGTTAATATGGGGTACTCTTTGAAAAATAATATAGATCATGAGTATATTTAATGTTTGAGTAGAGCACTGTTGAAGTTGGAAAAGGAGAAAGAAGGTTGAACTATTAAAATTAAAATTTATGATTTTTAAATAATAAACTAGTAAACTTTTAACAGAATTTAGATTTAAAAAAAAAAAAAACAATTATTAACTCTAATTTCATATTTTCATTTCCTATATGTCACTTATAAATTACATCATAGATTCAAATTATAATCATAATCATAATCATAGAAAGGAGGCTTTTTTGCTTGAGAAAAAAGAGAAGGAGATTTATAAAGATATTGCACTCCAAATTCACCAAATGAGAGTGTTGTTATGCCAAATACACTCTCTAAATGATCGTTGTTATGTTGTCACTTTCATTGTGCTAATGGTCTCTAGATTCCTATTATTTCTAGTGCTTTGAGGTCTCAACCTCATAGTTTGCAAATGAAACCGAAAAATGATGTTGTTGAGGTTAGTTTTTGGTTGATTCAGGTTTAGATTTACTTCTTGTGGTTGTAGAACCCATTACCCATCCTATTTCCCTCCAAATGCCCTTCATTTTCACATGCATATTTAGATTTTTACATTTCTGTTTTTCTTGACAAAGGATTTTTTTCCTCTTCCTGGAAATGGTTCCATCACATGTTGAACCATTTCCATTTATAGGAAATAATTCTAACAAGGTTCATAGATTTTGATATTTTGATTCATGATCCAACATTTTCCCTAAGAAATTTATCTAACCGTGGTCCAAAGAAAAAAATCATTGTCTATCATCAACGTGATTTGTTAAGCTAATTCCTCCAAAGGAATGGATCATAGGAGGGATGGAGTATTCAACAAAAGGGGATTTGATTGGTTACTTTGGAGGGCCAAAGCCACACATATCCAAAATGGTGCCCTATATCAACTCTGTGTGGGCCTCATCTGCTCACAATAAAGCTCAAATTGCTCCCCTTTAAAGGTTTTTTTTCACTTGTCTATTTGAGAACACTAAAGACAAGGATGTAGTCCTTGTTATCACATAGTTTGTAGCTAGGTCAAAAGGCTAGAGGATTGAGGCCAAACTGGCGTAACAGGAACCTTCCCCACCCAATGTCACCTTGATGGGGAGGCTCTTTCTATTTAGGGAGGTTAACCCAGGGGAGACGTTCCTGACAACCTAGGGTTTTGAAGAGGCCAAAGTATAAATATCAAGGAAAAGTTTCCTCCTCACATGTTACCACCAAAGGTCAGATAATTCGGTTAATCAACCAATAAAGAAGTGTATGCCCAAAAGAGAACACCTACCCGGAACAAGAAAATAAAAAGATAATATGTATGTAGGCTATATATAAGTGGGTTAGTACTTCATGTGATTATCTGACATCAATATATAAGCAAATGAAACAACAGGTATTAATGAGATCAACATTTTATCAATATAGCAATGGAAAAGTATTATTTCATCAATAACTATCGAGATGATGTAGCAAACAATATATTCAATCAATCATTTACTAAATAAATGCGTTTAACCATCATCTAATTGCTTATTATCAATATTTGTTGCATCAATATGGAATAACCAACTATGATGTCAGCCTAGTTAGGGCTAGCTAGTTAGTTAGGGTTTCAAAATTTAAGGTTTTGAGAGTTGGTTTGAGCACTACCACTTCAACGTTGTGTGTCTGAGATTAGTACCTAAGGGTATATGGAGTCATTCGAGGAGAGGACGCAAGGTTGAAGGATTAATGGGCTAAAGACAAGAGGGAAGGGTTCTAGAGTGCTACAATGGCAGGGCCCTATAATCAAAACCCTAGGGGAAAGAGGCTCACTCTGGTGTTTCTTAAGCAAGGCCTCGTGCTCTTTCCTCCTTATTTAGGTCAAACTTGGAAAAATGGCTAGCATATGAGAAACGATAAAACAAGAGGATCAAGTGAGAGAGAGTGTTGCAATGGAAAGTCTCTATCACTAAATCCCTATAAGATGGATGACCCTAGGTGTAGATAACCTAGGCCTAGGACGTCACCCTCCTTTTAACCTTTAAAATCAAAGCTAGCTTAAGGGAAGAAGTGAGAAGAGTGTAGCAAAGGCTAGGCTCTTTCTTCCTTCTTCAATGGCTGAAAATTTCCCTCTAAGGGGACATGTGACAAGGACCTACTTGTGTCCTTGTCACCTAGGGTTTTAAAATCAACAAATTTATAAGTAAATGCAAGAATTATAAACCTACAACCATTCAATTAAGAAGTTTCGCAAGAAAAACACTTACATATCATGATGAAAAGCATATGAAAACCCTAATTGTAAACCTTCCTTCAAGAGAAATGCCAAACATGCCAAGAAAATCCTTCCATCAACAAGTGCACCTCACTTTAAAAGACCAAATACCCAAGTAGGGCGCAAAAATCAGACCTCACAAGTGTGAGTTGTGTTGTTATGTCCAAATGAGGGAAAAACATCCTCAATATATAGTGTATCATGACCCTTTAATTAAAATTAGGTCATTAAAAATAGTCGACAAGGCTACAAACCAAAATCATACTATTTTTACATTAACTGCTAAGTAAAAGACATAAATGAGCAAAAAGTGAGACGTCAAGCCCCTCTGAGGGAGACGTTAAGCCCTTTTGGGGCTAGTCCAGCATCCGGAAGTCAAATGTTAGCCCTTCCTGGGCTCCTCCAAGATGCCACACGTGCCAGTCATCTTGTCAAATTGCTACATGCTCAAGGAGATGTCAAGACATCCTAGGTGACGTCCTGGTCATCAAAAGGAAAACACTCCATCTGAAGTGGGTCAACCCCCCTGGGTTGGGCTCAGCCAAAGTGTCATGGGTGGAACGCCCTTCTTCTTCTCATGTGCAAAGGCTCATCCAATCACTGTCCCGTCTCTGCCCCTGATGGGGTCCCAACAACCATTTGATGGGCTCTTCAGCCCCATGGAGGTCCGATCTAATTATCTCCCCATGTGTACCGGTCCAACCGGTACCTATCCGTTGGGCATGGTCCTGCACATCAAAAAATTCGCCCTCCATGGGATCATTAGTCACAGGGATCATATCAATGTTAATCACATTTCATCATTAATTTTATCAAATACATTCATAGAACCCATGATATATCATTCAATAGCTCAAAGATATTACAATGACCTATAATACAAAGCCAAAGAAAAAGAAAAAATACTCTATTGGGCCAGCATCCATAGGAAAATGAAAGTACCCAGAGGGTATCATCCAAGCCATGTAACACAAGATGATGCGATCAGAGGATGTCCGGACACATGAGTAGAGTGAAAGACAGGGATGTACGATATTACCTGTGGGTGCCTTTGTAGAAGGCGAGTTGTACTTGTCATAGATGCAATTCTTTCCAAGCCCTTTATTGCCTTTATTCTTTCTTTTATTTATTGATTTTTCTTATTTAATTTATTTCAAGGTCTAACTATAGGACACTGCCTTGCATGGTGACTAGAGCTGACAGTGTGACCCACAAATACTTTCATAGAGATGATAAGGATGGCTTGTGATGAGACCCCCTTCCCTTGGCCATGCAACCAAAGGTCACTGCCCTGGCATGGTAACCAGATAATGGAAATGTCATACTGCTAGGTACCCATGAACATAATAGTTTGGCTCATGATGAGACCCCCTATCCTCTTGGCTAGGTCTTGTTTTGTTATTTTTCTTTGGTTCCCTCTTATTTCTTACTGAGAGGCCTTTTATTGCCTTCTCAGGGATCCCTGGGCGAGGCATCTCTAGGTTTCATTTTTATGGATTTTAACTTTTACCAGCTGCTTTTACCTTCTGGGCCTTTAGCCCCTTCTTCCCACGAGATAAGGTGTAACCCCACAAACAGATCATCCTAATGCCCAGACTAGGGGAATGGGGCAGATGAGTGGGATATAAGATGTAAAAGTGATGATGTGATGGGAGCGGACGATGGCCCTTCAACACCCCCCGGTGGTAAACCAAAACCTATGGGTACAAGCTTGCTAGGGTACTTTGTCAATCCCCCAACCATGGTCAAGTGGTTTAATGTAAGATCCAAGCAGTCGTCGGAAACAAAAGGAATTGTATGCATATATCTAAAGGTTATAATGATCAAATATGACACATACCATGATACCTGGACCAATTACCTCATGGAGCAAGAGTCTTCTATGATACAAGTCCAAGCCGAAGGTGATGGGTGTTGTTGCTACTGACAAGACAAGTCTGATGAAAGAGAAGAAATATGGGCCCTCCAGGGCCATGCTTAGGTCAATCTCGCTCTTGGTACTCCATGTCTAGGATGTGTGGGCCTCGAGACATGATCTCCTAGTTATCCCTAGAAATCGGGGATAACATCTGGCTCCAACTCGGGGACATGTGCTCACCGTAGAGCACATGAGAACCTCAGCATCTCTAGCATAACCTGCAGACCTGCTCATACTCGAAAATGGAATCAATAACAAAGGTGGGGTGGTATTGCCACCCCGCAAATAAAATACATGTATATGACTGAAATAAAAAAATCAATATGCAAGTGAAGAAGCAAACTATCATGAAATGCAAATGGTATAATACATGGAAAAATGCCTACCTACCTATACTTACCTGTGGAGTCAGGTCTCTAGAGGGTAGTAACGCTTGATATGCAAAGCGTTTACTAGCAGCTTCAGGTTTTCTTATTCCATGGTCTCTAGGTTGAAAGAATTTGTACCTGCATAACTCATGATTTTATAAGGGCCTCCCCATAGGCTATCGATTTTTTTGTGCATAACAGGCTTTTCTTTTCTCTTATCCCACAGTAGGACAAGATCTCCTTTGGCGAAATTTATTTCCTTGGCTTTATGATCAAAGGTGTTCTTTATCTTTTCTTGATTTCTCATCATTTGACCTAAGGCACCTCTCTGCGTCTCATCTAGCTCTATCAGCTGATTGATCCTTCCTTGGATTGCTTCTGCATATGTGGTGTATTGTTGAGAAAAACAAAGGATAGGGATTTGGAAGTTCACAGGAAGCTTCGCTCCAAGTCCATATACCAACTCAAAAGGAGTTTTTCCTGTGGAAGTTTTTTTCATTATTCGATCTGCCCATTCTGCGTATTTTATTTTGCTATCCCATGACTTTTTGTTCTCTCCGACAACCTTCTTCAGAATATTCATGAAGTTCGTATTGGTTGATTCTGCTAATCAGTTTCCTTTTGGGTAGTAGTTGGAGGAATGGGATAGGGTAATTCCATATTTGAAACAAAACTCTACCAAAGCATAGGAGTTGAAAGCTTTGGCATTATCTATAGTGATCTTGGAAGGGGCACCGAACCTAGTTATGATCCGATCTTCCAAGAAATTCATGACTACTTCCTCGGTGGCCTTTTTTGTAGGAATTGATTCGACCCATATGGTGAAATAGTCTGTAGCTATTAGGATCCACTGATAACCATTACTTGAATTGTCTTTGAACTCACCAACAAAATCCAAACCCCATTGTTGAAAGGGTGCCTCTACTACTACCAGTTTTAAAGGTTGTGCTGGGAGTCTCGGTTTGTCGGAGAAGTACTGGCAAGGTTGGCAAGATCAGACGTGCTGGTAAGTGTCTGAAAAAAGTGTTGTCCAATAATAGTCGGCCCTCAAGATCTTATGGGCAGTATTACGAGCAACAAAATGTCCACCACAATGCCCAGAGTGCAATTATTCCAGTATCTTCTTTGCCTCTTCCTTGTTCACACATTGAAGTATAACACCATCAGGATTTTTCCATCCAAGTCCATCTTCAGTCAAGAAGTATTTCATAGCTCTCAATATCAAAGCCCTTCTCTTGTAATCCACTAAGTGATCAGGGCAAGACAAGTTCTTTAGATAATAAACAATATCAGAATACCACTCGTCATGTTCTAGTTCACTGATAATTACATTTACTTGCTCATTCTCACCCATCTGTATGGATTCTTGATTGCTTTCAGTCAGCATTTGGGCCAAACCTTGTCCTTTTATTATCTTTGTGGGTTTTATTTATAGGTCATACTCTTGGATTTTTGAAACCCACTTCCCTCGAGTACCCATGCAGTCTTGTTGTGATAAAACGTCCTTCACAGCTGGGTATGGGACATAAGCCTTGATTTTATTGTAACCAATGTAGTTCCTAAAGTGTTTGAGGGACTTGACCAAGGCATATGCTTGTTTCTCTGTGATGGAGTAGTTTAACTATGAGTCTCTTAGGAATTTTCTCATAAAGGCCATGGGGTGTTCATAGTTATCAACATCCTTTTGCATCAAGACACCTGCAATAGTATCTTGGGATGCAAACAAGAATATTATGTAATCTTGCGAAAAATCAAGATTAATCAAGACAGGGGCTTGGGAGATGGAATTTTTGATATCTTCAAAGGATTTGTTGGTCTCATCTCCCCACCTGAAAGCAACATCCTTTTTCAACAAAGCACTCAAAGGTTTTATCCTCTCGGCAAAATTTGGCACAAATTTGCGGATGAAGTTGATTTTTCCGAGAAAAGATTGCAAAGATTTTTTGCTGGCCGGAGGGCAGACATCCTTTATCAACTGGACTCTTTCAGGATCAATGGAGACTCCCCCTTATGAGGCCACGTGTCCTAAAAAATTTCCTTCGTCAATCCCAAAGACAAATTTCTTAGGATTTAGTGAGATACCATACTTTCTGCATCGCTCAAAAACAATCCTAAAGTGGGAGAGATGGTCTTTCCTATCCTTGGAAACAATTGTAAGGTCATCTTGGTAAATTTCTATGATATTTTGTATGAGGTCTCTGAAGGAAAAATTTATTTCTCTCTGAAAAGTGGCACCAACATTCATAAGACCAAACGACATCCTTAAGTACATAAAAGTTCCCCAAAGTGTAGTGAATGCAGTTTTGAGTTGGTCTTCCCTTTTGATTAAGACTTGGTTGTACCCTGAGAACCCATCTAGCATAGACATCATCCCTGCCCCTGTGACCGCTGAAGAAAATGTCCCATGTTTGGGAGGGGATAATTATCCTTTAAAGACAACTGGTTGAGGTTGCGAAAATCAACACACAGGCGAATATCACCATTTTTCTTTCGAACAACTATCAAGTTTGACATCCAAGAAGAGTACGTGATAGGGGCTATGATACCAGCATCGACCATCTTTTGGATCTCCTTTTGTATTTGGCTTGACAACTTTGGGTTGATATGCCTTAGCTTTTGTCGGAATGGCTTGGCTCCTTCTACCAAAGATATGGCGTGTTGGATGACATCCCCCCTATAGGCATTCAAATCATCATAGTTCCAAGCAAAGGTATCTCTGAATTCTCTGATGAGTGCTAGTATCTCCTTTCTTTCTTTCTCTGTGGTGCCCTTTCCTATTTTGACCATCCTTGGGTCCATTTTTGTACTGATATTGAATTCCAGGGCTTCTTCAGCTTGCTTGTTGGTTCTTTTTCCCTTAAAAACATCATGCCTGTCAAAAAGGTTTTCTAGGGGAATACAAACCTTTGGTAAGGTATTTTTTTGTAGGTTGATGACTTCCAGATCCATAGAATCGGCCAGGAAAGAAACTTGCAAATCAGTAAACTCTTTTTTGTTCTCCATGAATATGACAATTTGATCATCATCCTCGAACACCTGCCAATGTTCCAAATTGTCGAGAATAGAAGGCCTCAAAAGAACCTCCATCTTGCATAGGTCGTGAAAAGATCCTTCACATGGTTGTAAAGTAGAGGTGGAGACATCCAAAGCATCAACCACGTGGTTTTCTTCTTGAGGGATGACTTCGATTGACAATTTTTTGAAGGATTTTGAAAGGGTTTGAGCCACATCTCGATACTTTTTCAACTTTTCATTTTTAGTGGCAAATCTCATCAAAACTTGTGACACAATGAGGTCTGAGTCCCCTTTTACTTCTAGGATTGTAACACCTTTGTCAATTGCTAAATTGAGTCCTAGAATCAAGGATTCATACTCGGCCACATTGTTAGTGAAACGTAATTCCAGCCTATATGAATGGTAAAATACCTCACCCAAAGGGGTTGTTAAGACTACTCCAGCGCCTGATCCAGAGCTTGAGTGTGATCCATCGAATTCCAAGGTCCAGATTCCTTCGGTCTCTTCAATGGTATCCATATCTAACTTCCCTTCTTAGATGAACCAATTATTAAGGCCATTTTTGATGCATAAAAGTTGGTCACTTGGCTCATTAGAGGTTTCAATCGGGGAGCCAACAAGGGGCTCATTATAGATGGTAAAGAATCCCCCTCTAGGATGAGGGATGGTTGCTCTAGATTGCTTCTTGTAAATACTTCCATTCAAGTGTTCTATGAGATCTTTGTGAAGAATAATCCCGAAATTGTTTACATCATCTATGATGACCACATTTATCAAGAAAGGAGCATTGGGGCAAGAGTCAAGGGCCACCTCGAGGTTGTTAATGATTCCTTTCACAAAGTCACCTCCAGTATTTACTTATGAGATCTTCGGGCCTAATTGATGCATAACCTCTTCCATCATCATGTTGGTTGTGGAACTTGGGTGCAGGAGACAGTTGCGAAGGAGAGAATCTTTGACTCAGAGAGAGACATAAAACAGTGTGAACTCACAAACTCTGGAAACAGGGTGTCCCACTTGGTGGATAAAAAGAGAGAAATCTTTAGGAAGATTTTTCTCAGCATTTTCAGGTAAGATAGCTTCAACTTCATCCTTAGGATGGGTCCTTTTCAAAGAGGGTTCTTGGGAAGGGATAACACTTCCATGGGAGAAGCTCCATTTCCTCTTAGTGGGAGTGAGTTCGACCTGAAGGATCCTTGGAGGTTCAGATTCCACCATAGGCTCATTACCAGGATCCCATAGTTCACAATTTTGTGTAAGATTTCTTTGATGAATGTAATCATCAAAATCAAGGTTCCTCTCGATCTAAAAGGCCAGGTCTTCTTCTTCTTCTAAAGTTGTTGTTGACCAGTCCTTAACGTTGAATTGTACGGTTCCTTCCAAGGAGGACAAGAAGTGATCGATGATGGCTTGTTCTGAGCCCACCTATGATCGGACCCTTTTGAGGAGAAGTTTGAACCTATCACTGAAATATATGATACTCTCACAGGGTCCTTTGCAAATGCTAAGGTATTGGGAAAAGGAGTCTTGTGAGTTCTCACTATCACACCACCTTATTTTAAAGGCCTTTTGTATTTCTTCAGGGTTTTTCATGCTTCCTTTAGGGCACCCATCAATCCAAACTTTAGCATCTCCTATTAGGGAACTTGCAAAGAGCCTCATGAAGACATCATGGTGATCTTGACCAGCCAAATGAAAATCAAAACTATCATAGAACTGGGTCCAATGAGAGTTTCCAGGGATGCCATTTCCTGAGAAGAAAGGTAGCCAAGAATTTGCATCCTCGAGTAAGTCATGCAGCCCCCCTTGGGTGTTACTAAAGTCGAAACAGTTGAAACTCTCTAAGTAAGACCATTTGTGTAGATCAAGATTAATTGGGGGCGTAGAGCTTGTTAGGGTGATAATGGCCACAGTAGAGGGATTTGAGTATTGTCGCCCACTATGGGTCATCATTGGTGGAGTCGCCAGATAATTTACTTGAAACTGTCAAAGAAAAAGGGGAATAAAACCCTAGTTGAGTCGCCAGGTAAGCTTGTAAGAAAAGGTATTTGAGGCAAGGCTTACCAACAAAGGTTTTTCATAGAGGAAGATTGACTTAGTGTTCCCTGGAAACGATGCCAAAATGTTATCGCACAGTTTGTAGCTAGGTCAAAAGGCTAGAGGATTGAGGCCAAACTGGCGTAACAGGAACCTTCCCCACCTAATGTCACCTCGATGGGGAGGCTCTTTCTATTTAGGGAGGTTAACCCAGGGGAGACGTCCCCGAAAACCTGGGGTTTTGAAGAGGCCAAAGTATAAAGATCAAGGCAAAGTTTCCTCCTCATAGGTTACCACCAAAGGTCAGATAATCTGGCTAATCAGCCAATAAAGAAGTGTATGCCCAAAAGAGAACACCTGCCCGGAACAAGACAATAACAAGATAATATGTATATAGGCTATATACTTCATGTGATTATATGACATCAATATATAAGCAAATGAAACAACAGGTATTAATGAGATCAACGTTTTATCAATATAGCAATGAAAAAGTATTATTTCATCAATAACTATCGAGATGATGTAGAAAACAATATATTCAATCAATCATTTACTCAATAAATGCCTTTAACCATCATCTAATTGCTTATTATCAATATTTGTTGCATCAATATGGAATAACCAACTATGACGTTAGCCTAGTTAGGGTTTCAAAATTTAAGGTTTTGAGAGTTGGTTTGAGCACTACCATTTCAACGCTGTGTGTCTAAGATCAGTGCCTAAGGGTATATGGAGTCATTCGAGGAGAGGACGCAAGGTTGAAGGAGTAATAAGATAAATACAAGAGGGAAGGGTTCTAGAGTGATGCAATGGCAGGGCCCTAGAATCAAAACCCTAGGGGAAAGAGGCTCACTCCGGTGTTTCTTAAGAAAGGCCTCGTGCTCTTTCCTCCTTCCTTAGGTCAAACTTGGAAAAATGGATAGCATATGAGAAAAGATAAAACAAGAGAATCAAGTGAGGGAGAGTGTTTCAATGGCAAGGCTCTATCACTAAAACCCTAGAAGATGGATGGCCCTAGGTGTAGATAACCCAGGCCTAGGACGTCACCCCTCTTTTAACCTTTAAAATCAAAGCTAGCTTAAGGGAATAAGTGAGAAGAGTGTAGCAAAGGCTAGGCTCTTTCTTCCTTCTTCAATGGTTGAAAATTTCTCTCTAAGGGGACATGAGACAAGGACCTACTTGTGTGCTTGTCACCTAGGGTTTTAAAATCAACAAATTTATAAGTAAATGCAAGAATTATAAACCTACAACCATTCAATTAAGAAGTTTCGCAAGAAAAACACTTACATATCATGATGAAAATCATATGCAAACCCTAGTTGTAAAGCTTCCTTCAAGAGAAATGCCAAACATGCTAAGAAAATCCTTCCATCAACAAGTGCACCTCACTTTAAAAGACCAAATACCCAAGTATGGTGCAAAAATCAGACCTCGCAAGTGTGAGTTGTGTTGTTATGTCCAAATGAGGGAAAAACATCCTCAATATATAGTGTATCATGACCCTTTAATTAAAATTAGGTCATTAAAAATAACCGACAAGGATACAAACCAAAATCATACTGTTTTTACATTAACTGTTAAGTAAAAGACATAAATGAGCAAAAAGTGAGACGTCAAGCCCCTCTGAGGGAGACGTTAGGCCCTTTTGGAGCTAGTCCATCATCTGGAAGTCAAACATTAGCCCTTCCTGGGATCCTCCAAGCTACCACACGTGGCAACCGTCTAGTCAAACTGCTACACGCTCAAGGAGATGTCAAGACGTCCTGGGTGACGTCCTGGTCATCAAAAGGAAAATGTTCCATCTAAAGTGGGTCAACCCCCCTGGGTTGGGCTTAGCCAAAGTGTCCTAGGTGGAACACCCTTCTTCTTCTCATGTGAAAAGGCTCATCCAATCATTGTCCTGTCTCTACCCCTGATGGGGTCCCAACAACCATCTGATGGGCTCTTCAGCCCCATGGAGGTCCGAACTAATCATCTCCCCATGTGTACCGGTCCAACTGGTACCTGTTCGTCGGGCATGGTCCTGCACATCAAAATTTTTTCCCTCCATGGGCTCATTAGTCATAGGGATCATTGCAATGTTAATCACATTTCATCATTAATTTTATCAAATACATGCATAGAACCCCTGATATATCATTCAATAGCTCAAAGATATTACAATGACCTATAATACAAGGATGAAGAAAAAGACAAAATACTTTATTGGGCCAACATCCATAGGAAAAGGAAAGTCCCCAGAGGGTATCATCCAAGCCATGTAACACGACATGATGTGGTCACAGGATGTTCGGACACATGGGTAGAGTGAAAGACAGGGATCTACGATATTACCTGTGGGTGCCTTTGTAGAAGGCGAGTTGTACCTGTCATGGATGCAATTCTTTCCAAGCCCTTTATTTCCTTTATTCTTTCTTTTATTTATTGTTTTTTCTTATTTATTTTATTTCAAGGTCTAACTAGAGGACACTGCCTTGGTGTGGTGACCAGAGCTGACAGTGTTACCCACAAATACTTTCACAGAGATGATAAGGCTGGCTCGTGATGAGACCCCCTTCCCTTAGCCATGCAACCAAAGGTCACTGCCCTAGTGTGGTAAACAGATAATGGAAATGTCATACTGCTAGGTACCCATGAACATAATAGACTGGCTCGTGATGAGACCCCCTATCCTCTTGGCTAGGTCTTGTTTTGTTATTTTTCTTTGGGTCCCTCTTATTTCTTGCTGAGAGGCCTTTTATTGCCTTCTCGGGGATCCCTGTGTGAGGCATCTCTAGGTTTCATTTTTATGGCTTTTAACTTTTACCAACTGCTTTTACCTTTTGGGCCTTTAGCCCCTTCTTCCCACAAGATAAGGTGTAACCCCACAAACAGATCATCCTAATGCTCAGACTAGGGGAATGGGGCAGATGAGTGGGAGATAAGATGTAAAAGTGATGATGTGATGGGAGGGGATGATGGCCCTTCAACACCCCCCAGTGGAAAACCAAAACCTATGGGTACAATCTTGCTAGGGTACTTTGTCAATCCCCCAACCATGGTCAAGTGGGTTAATGTAAGGTCCAAGAAGTCATCAAAAATAAAAGGAATTTGATGCATATATCTAAAGGTTATAACAATCAAATATGACACATACCATGATACCTGGACCAATTACCTCATGGAGCAAGAGTTTTCTCTGATACAAGTCCAAGCTGAAGGTGATGGGTGCTGTTGTTGCTGACAAGACAAGTCTAATGAAAGAGAAGAAAGATGGGCCCTCCAGGGCCATGCTCCGGTGAATCCCGCTCTCGGTACTCCATGTCTAGGACGTGTGGGCCTCAAGACATGATCTCCTAGTTATCCCTAGAAATCAGGAATAACAGTCCTCAATGGAGGTCCTTGTTTTTTTGAAAACTCAAGATTGGTGTTCAAGCCATGGTATGACTCATTTTCCTTGAGTTATTCCCTATAGGAGATTTACATTTGGGGAAGAAATTTTGGGTTTATTGTTACACTATTGTAACAAGATGGTTTTGAAATCAATAGGGGATAATATGGGTTTTTTTAAATATCCAATGCTAGAAATCCTAAATCATTAGAGGTTGTTTGTACCTTTTCCCTATAGGCAAAACTTGAAATTCTTGGCTTTTGTTACCAATTCAATATAACCATCACTGTTAAAAAAATAGATTCATATTAGAAATGTAAGTTGATATAAGCTTATATGAGAAAAATGGACTTTGATAATATGACAAAATCATTGATTTGGAATTCTCTAGTTTTTAATACACAATGGGGTCTCATACATTAAATTTGGTGTCTGGATAGGTCACGACTTTATAATAAAATTATTATTATTATTATTATAAACAAAAATAAAAGACGAACGGTTGAAAACTTGGCCAGGCTGTGACTTTAAAATTATATTATTATTATTATTATTATAAACACCAATAAAAGACAATTTGTTGAAAACAATCTAACACATTCAATTAATACATGTGTAATGAACTCATTGAACAAGAATGATAAAATTTATAAACAGTTATGTCAATTTGGGGTAGTTTTAAACATACTACATTGAAATATCCAAATTCTAATCGCAGATGCATTTGTTCTTTTGACAGTGGCTATAAATTTGGGAGATGAAACATCATCAAATAAAATCATTCTGTGATTGGTCCCCCTGTGATGCAAGACAAGGAAAATAAAGATTGAAACTAACCAAGATATAAAATAGAGAAGGGCCTTGCATAAGAGAGAGAAAAAAGAAGAAGATAGAAAACTCCCACATGAGCAGGTGGTGAAATGAGAAGATACACAAAAAAATAAATGAGTATATATCCAAATAAAATAATATCCAACTAGTTTTCCACAAAGAAACTGGGAAAGTAGTTTTGCACGTATTTTTATTTCAGATCAGGATTTCATTGTGTACTAATAAATCAATCTAATACTTTGTTTAATATTAGGACGTTTTGACATTTTATATGTTAGCATGTACATTGTTGCATCTATATCTTATGTATATTTATGTTCTCCAATATTTTTTTATTTTTAATAGCATACCCAAAAATTAAAAATTGTCCTGTAAGTCTTTGAATGACCAAATCTCTATCCTAAAAAAGGGTCACCTTAAAGACCTAACTTGTATTCCCCTACACAGTCATTTAATGAAAAACATTACATATGCATATTACTTCTCTCTAAACTCTTTGGATACAATTCCAACAAATGGAAATAAAGATCTGCCAACAACTATGCTAACAACTTAATTTACATTTTGTTTGCATAAAAGAAACACTAATGAGCTAAACCTGTAGTATTTTACATTTATAATTCAAAATAAACCTAGATAAAACATGGATATAATATTCAAGATTGATTTGTTGTAAAAGCAAGTGATCACTTCTAGGAAGGTTGATGCAGAAACATCAAGGAAAGTTATTACTAATATTATTCTTATTACTACTACTTACAACAAAGGTTTGATGTAGGAACATTTAGACGCATGTCCATCTAAAGTAGCATAGACAATGAGTAATAAGGTGTAATCACAGTAATAGAAGTAGGTTTTCAAGTGTAAATAGACTCTAGTTTACATGAAAAATAAACATAAGGAACATATTAATATGTGTGTCGGAGGAAAAGAAGAGTGAATGAAACATAATGATGAGTTGGGCATAGAAAACCAAACAGTTGAGGTGGAAAACATGTTAATTGAAAAAAAAAGTGAAGGTGAATCATTGTAAGAAGTTTTCCAAGATTGTTGGAATCCCATTACAATATTGTTCATCGAGATGCAGTTGGTACTCAAGAGGAAATGAACTTTGAGAGAAGGAAGTTTAGTCTTCGAGATAAGGAAAAAGTGACTATAAAATGCATTGTTAAAGAGAAAAAGGGATGAAGAAGTTGAAAGGAGTACAACGAAGATTGATGCTAAAAGAATAAGGTTAGTGATTGAGTGATTGGATGCCATAAGAGGCGGACACAAAGGATTGCGATCTTATGTGGAAGTGTTGGATCTTAGAAGCCAAGAATAAACGTCCAAGATTGTACGTGATATGGAAAGGAAAGGTGCACTAAGGGTGCAATATTTGTAAAAATAAGTGAGGTCAAAGAGAGAAGGATGGAGGATTTGTAAGCCTAATTTGTTCCATACATACATACATAGCTTTCAAGGTTAGGAATAGGGGGTGTAACAAATATTTTGGGACCATTTCCATTCCACATTACATTAAGGTTTGATATTCAATTATGTAACCTTTTGTTCGAGCAATGATTGCAACTAATGTTTGACTCAACTAAGGTATAATCTTGATCTATTGATGTTTTGGGTTCTTGAAATGATTGGATGCATATTTGAAGATACATTGGAATTTCCTTTTCCCATTTTTTCTTTCAGATATCTTTCCATCTTGTTGAGGACTTGTTTATAGTTGATGGAGTAACACTTTACTTTGAACCTTGTGTTACATCTGAGATAGATGAAGACACTATGTCCTTCTTTGGATATGAATTATATGATTCTTGATTCCTCTTCATCTCACAAGAGGGGTTTTTTCTTGTGACTATCTCCATTCAACAACAGGAAACTAAGGCCACATTGACATCTCCACCATTAATGGAAGGGTTATGTATATGAGTTGATGCTTTTGGTTTAGGGTTGGGTGACTTAATTGATGTTGTCGCTCTTAATTAATCGTTATGTCATTTTGGAGTTATCATTGAAGGTTTCTTCTCTAACAATTTCCATCCTCTAGGTTTATTGTATCGAATTTTTTCCTTGGGGATGAGCCTCCTATATAGTAACCCTGTAAATGGAAAATATATTGGAAAGTGATACACCAAAAATCCATGTTTCTAGAATCCAGTGACTAGACCTATTGAGAGTTTTCCCCTCTTGGGTTACCTTATTAGGTGAACTATTACTTAGATCAAGCTCAATGTCAATTCGAGCATATGTAATGATTCCCTATTAGACCCGACATATGTCAAAATTAAAAAATATATGCAATGCATTTCAAGTCTTTCATCATGAACTAGTAGACTCCATAAGTGGATGGGGAGATTTGGCATTGTCACCGACATTGAGTTTTCATGACAGTCATGGTGGTTGGCTTGAATTATAGGTTTGATTGTTTAATTAAGAGACCAAATTTACCCCAAAACCATCACCCCTATTCCAAAAGTAAAGTTTTTTAATGGTAGAGAAAAAAACACAAGAAAGAATCCTTTGGAGTGGAAATATACAAAAGATTATGCAATCCATGTGGAGTTGATAAAATCTTCACAAAGAGACATTGCTAAAAGTTAGAACCCATTGAATCAATAATTTAGGTCATGGTCTGGACACTAGTGATTAACACCCTTCCTTGGCCATACTTTTGGATCTCACATTGTCGATTCAGAACCAAAGTTCAAAATCAGTTCTCGATTTGGGGTTTTAAAGGGTTAGAAAAAATTACTGATTTTGGAAGCATTGTTGGTCTAGGTGAGGTCTCCTCTGTCACTCGAGCTAGGGGCTTATCTGTCACATTATGGTCTAGGGTTTTCTCTCTTTATCGATCCTATTTTGTTAGGGATAGGGTTGTCTCTCTATGTCAATCCTTTTTTGGTGGGGCTAGGGATGCCACTCTCTGTCGGGAGCTCAAATGTAGTGAAGGTGTCTAGGGTTGTCGCTCTCTGTTAGGACCTCGAATGCTATGAGGGTGGCTAGGGATGTCACTCTATGTCGAGAGATGAATGTAGTGAGGGATGTCTAGGGTTGTCACTCTCTATAAAGAGCTGAATGAGGTGAGGCGAGAGTTAACTGTTGGAGAAATTTCTATTTTCAACACACTAGTTCAGTGGGAGTTAACTAACTAGTTCTATTTTTACCATCACTATTATGCATGCATGCATTCCTAAAGAAAGCTAACTGCTTGGTTTCTTTTCTTAATTATGGAATGTTTTGCCCTATATATGAGTGTATTCCATTCATTCATTGAATCATATTGATCATGATCTATGTATCAATCATCAACTCATTGGAGTAGTGTGAATATATTTTCTCATTATTCCATATTGAATCTCTCTTCCTTCCTTTATAAGCTTTGTTTGTACTTGATTTAGCTAGATCTCTTGTGTATGTTTCCATGAAACAGTGACATGGTATCAGAGCTCTGCTGCTTGGAGCAATCCAGACAAGCCAAAGAATAAGGAAAATCGGGGTTTCGACGAGCTAAATCCATGGTCGTTACTTTCAACAATTATTCCTCCTAAAATATTATGTTTTGGAGGAAACGACTTATGATGAAAGTAAATTGACCCATTTTGGAAGTGGGTTTTCAACCGTTTGGTGAGATTCTTCACCGTTTGTGCATAAAGTAATGCACAAGATATCCTCTTGAAATGGATACGAATCTGTGGTCGTACTTTTCTACATTCATTTCTCCCAAAATATTACGTTTTGGAGAAAACAAACCACCATGAAAGTAAATCGAACCATTTAGGAAGTGGGTTTTCAACTGTTTGGCAAGATTCCTCACCATTTTCTCATAAATTAAGTTGCAATATCATCTCTTGAAATTGATACAAATTTTCACTTAAAGTGCCATTTCTGTCGTGATTTCTTAATTTTTCACTTGCAGATTGAGAGTAAATTTTTAGGGGTTCTTAGAAACAGTGGGAGAGATGGATATGAAAATTATTATACAGTCAAAATTGGTGGTAATCCTCACACCATACAATTATTTTTATTGGAAGCCCAAGGAGACATTCCAACTCAAAAGAAAAGGACTATATAATTTGACGATGGTGACAGAAACATAACCTACATCAATGATTGAGAAGATGAGATGGCTGAACCATAAGAATGAGGCCACATGACTACTTCTTGAGTTAATCTCCACTGATTTGTGGTTTCATGTTGCCACATGCAAAACTCCAAATGAGATCTGGACCACCTTGGAAGGACTCTTTGGAAAGCAGGATGAGATGCGAGGTCATATGCTTGAGGTAGAGTTGAATACCTTAGACCCTAAAAGTTTTGATAATATACAAGATTTTTTTACTAAATTTAAATCTTTGTTATTAAGATTGGGTGAATGTGGTATTGATAAGTCTACACAAGAGAAACAACTTATTCTAACAATCTTGAACAAGCTAGGACCAGAATACGCTGTATATGTCTCCAATTTCCATTCTGGCAGATGTCTTTTTGGAATAAATTGGAAAATGCCTACGTTGGCTCAATTCATTGAGTCTCTTACACAAGAGCAGACAAAACTCATATAAATGAGCCTCATGAAAGATCCCAAAGCACATGCACTCACCATGCATGATGGAAAAGGGTCATCCAAATAGAACGGGAAGGAGGGATATTCCAAACCCTTCAATGATTCTTCAGGTTCTAGAGACTCTTCAGATTCTAAGAAGAATAAGAAGAAGGGAAAACAATGCACTTACTACAATAAACCGAATCATGAAGAATCCAGATGCATGAAGAAACATATCGATCTTATGACACATGCACTTCAGTAGAACAACCTTGAAACTTCATTCCAGAGGGAGTCAAGAAGCAAAAGGAAGAAGATCCTACTCCTAAGAAAGGTAATCATCATGCTCTGGTTGCAATTAATTCCTCATCTGATTCATGGATTATAGATTCTAGTGCATCCCATCATATGGCAGTGAAAGAGGAAGTTTTCTCTTCTTTGAGTCCATGCTCAAGACCCCCTATTCTCATGGGGGATGATACTCTAGTAGCATTAGAATGAGAAGGGAGAGTAGAACTCCATAATAGAATTTTTGAGAATGTTCTCCATGTTCCAAATCTTTCTATGAATCTTCTCTCAGTTTATCAGATTGCTCAAAAAGGTAAAAAGGTTGAATTTGCATCAGATTCAGTTTCAGTAATTCACATGCATGACAATTCCATCATTGCAATTGGTGAACTGGATCACAAGTCAAGGTTGTATAAATTCACTAAGTTTTCTGACGATGACTCCTCTATTCTACTTACACATAAGGAGAGTACTTTTCATGCACCTCCAGTGAAACATGCATATAATCGTGTTCTTCCATCAGTTTCAAACATCAGAGATGATTCCATACACTCAGATTATGTACATGAAAATAACTAGGTAGTACATCCAGATAAGAAGCCAGTGCCGAAGCTTCAACAGATGCCCAAGAAGGCACATACCACACTTCAGGAAGCAGACAACCTTTCAAGGAGTCCATTGGATTCAAGGAGGACTCGATCTTAGCATGAGGAGCCTTCTCATGTATTTTCATCTTCATAACCTATGATGCCCATGCATTTCTATATGGTTCAATCTATTGATCCACATAACTACAATAGGATTGTGGGAAATCCATTATGGAAATCATCCATACAAAAGGAGTATGATTCACTCCTACAGAACCAGACTTGGAATCTGGTTCCACGTCCACCAGACAGGAATATTTTTAGGTGCATATGGGTCCACAGGATCAAGAGGTATAAGGCCCGACAGGTTACCAAAGGACTTCATCAGATCCATAAATATTCTACATCTTCAAGAAGACTTTCAGTGAGCGGAAGTTTCAGACTTTGCGGGATCGTCTTGTAGTGAAGAACATAGTTTCTTAGCAGCTGCCATTTTCTTCTTTTGATACATTATCTTTTGAGGGGGGGGGGGGTTTGTTCCCACGTGGTTTTCCCTCTTTCCTCACTTTTATTCAGTGTTCATTAGTTGCATTGTACATGAGTACCTAAAATGGCATAATAGCCGGGACTCATTTTTTACTCCATAGTGATGTTCAAAGGGGGTGTTGGAGATATTTCTATTTTCAACACACTAGTTCAGTGGGAGTTAACTCACTAGTTCTATTTTAGACTTTCTATTTTTACCATCACTATTATGCATGCATGCATTCCTAAGGAAAGCTAATTGCTTGATTGCTTTTCTTAATTATGGAATGTTTTTCCCTATATATGAGTGTATTCCACTCATTCATTGAATCATATTGATCATGATATATGTATCAATCATTAGCTCATTGGAGTACTGTGAATATATTTTCTCATTCTTCCATATTGAATCTCTCTTCCTTTCTTGATAAGCTTTGTTTGTACTTGCTTTAGCTAGATCTCCTATGCATGTTTCCATGAAACACTGACATTAACAATGGCTTACATTTTTTTAACATTTGGTATTATATAAATTATATATTATATAATTATAAATATATAAATTATATATTTTAATAATTTTTAAATTATATAAATTGTATATAAAACATATTTAATAAACTATTATAATATATATATATATATATATATATATATATATATATATATATATATATATTATAATATAATAAATGTATTATAATAATTAATATATATTATATGGTGGGCCTAATGGTTTAGAACATGTGTTTACTCCTTGGAGGTCACAGGTTCAAATCTAGAGAGGGATAGGGTATGCATACCTTCGTAGACTTTCGCAGTCAAATTACATAGATGATGATGATGACAACGACAATGACAATGTTAATTATGGTGATGATGGTGGTGACGATTAATATATGACAATGATAAGGATGACAAATGCGATGAGAATGTGAATGATGATGATGAGGAGGAGGAGTAGGACACTAGCAATGTTGATTACCAGTGGTGACAACAATGATGATGACAATGAGCACGACGACGACGACGACGATGATGATGACAATGAGCACGACGACGACGACGACGATGATGACAATGAGCACGACGACGACGACGACGACGATGATGATGGAATTTCTATTATTCATTTATTTGGTGTAATATATTTCGAGGTTAGGAATAGGGGGTGTAACGACTATTTTGGGACCATTTACTTTCCACATTACATTAAGGTTTGATATTCAATTATGTAACCTATTATACGGACCTTGGAAGATGTGATTTGAATCCTAGTCAAAACCCACAATACACTTCCTCTATATGGAACTCTTCACCCGAATACTAGTCCAATGTTCACTTATGCCTTGAGGTCATTCCCTTGTTTATTTACATCACTCCTCTCCTCTTTATAAAACATCTTCAATTACTCATCTATTCTTCAATTTATCTTCCAATTTTTTTTTCATATTAGTGCCAAATATTGATATAGCTCTTATATTCGTCTTCCACATTGTTGGGATACTTTCACTTGTAATCTCCAACACCTCTACAAGGATCTCTTGTTGTTGATTTGGTTTCTTCCTCGAAGGTATCTTGTTTTCTTGTCCTAGGGGGGTGCATATTCATTATATTTGTCTCCTCTCACATAGTAGATAATTCAAGTATCCTACCTCAAGAGAGGTTCCAAAACAACAAGAGAAAATGATTTATCACCTTTCTCAAGGCATGTTAGGTTTCCATACAATGTTTGATCATTTTATATGGTTGATATAGAGCGTTATTTTTCATTGTTTTGGAGATCGAGGTTAAGTTTGGTTTACAATAATGTGTAGTTTCATATGCAAAGACATGTTGGGGGAAACAATACTCTCTTTGAGGCCCATTACACCACTCCTCTTAAACCCAATTAGCTTTTCCACCTACCAAATTCTTTTTCCATGTGTGTTCCTTCCTTTTCAAATATTTTTCATCTTTATGAATTAGGGTAATTACCTACCCAAAGGAGACTCATAAATTAGTTTGTTGTCCTTAGTTAATTTTTTGCTATTTCATACTTTTTATTGAACCCTAATTGATATAGAACCCTATATCACATAATCAACCTTAAAACCTTAATTGATTTAGTGTCATTCTCTCCCTCTCTTCCCATCCTAGGTTTTTCAGCTTTCCCTAAAACCAAGTGACAACTCCACTCTCCCCTTCCTCTTTGTGGTAGCATGGTGCCTAAATCTAACCATCATGCTACATTTTTTTGACTCCACTAAGGAAAGGGAGAAAGTATGTTGATCTCTCTCTTAGAAAAATAATCCCCCCCTTCATGGTAGAATAATAGCTTTCCTAAGAAGGTGTACATGATGGCCATCATGGAATAAATACAATGTCATCTGAGAAGGAGGTTATATTCAATATTGTGTTTGAGAACTATGAAGTAAAGAGCATACTCTTAAGTTTAATACTGATGTCAATAGTTAAGGAGTCACATGATTCCTCTTCTAATTGGTTAAAACCTTGAAAAGTAATAGGAGGAGAGAAATTGGTGGATCTAATTTCACCACTTATTTATAGAGGGTTGAGATTAAGAGTAGATATAGGGTCAACAACCACACATTTAATCCTAGCATAAATTTTTGCAGCTAAAATATAACAATATTCCTAGAGGATCGATTCCTTTAGAGAATATCTTTCATAGAAATTATAGATTCAAAGCACCTCCAAAACTTGGTGAGGGTGAGGATCATATTGATATCAATAATGGCTCAAGGGAAAGTCTCAAGATTATTAAGATTGGGAAAAATTGTAGCCTAGAGGATAGAAGTAGTATTGATAATTTGATAAGAGACTTCATATATATTTTTGGTTGGAGACATGATGACATTAAATCTTACAATATAGATTTCATTAATCACACTATTCCTTTTAAAGAAGGGTCTAAAACATTCAAGAAAACATAGAGACTTATACATCCTAGGTTGGGCCCAATTCATTTGAGGGGTATTGTAAAATATGTTGAAGGATAAGATCACCACTCCTACTGATCATTCATCATGGGTGTCTAACCTCGGCCCTATAATAAAGAAAAAAAGTGAAATCAGGTTATCAGTTGATTTTAGGAATCTACACTAGATGTCACTCAAAGACAATCACCCCCTACCAAATATGTATCATTTATTACATACGATCATGTCAGATGCAAGCATTATGTTAATGTTAGATGGATTATTAGGTTACAATCATGTATTGGTATTAGAGGAAGATCAACACAAGACCTCCTTTGACACCACCCCATCATTTGCTTATATTATGATACATTTTGGCTTGTTAGATGTCAGATCTAGTTTCCAAAGGGTAATGGATATGCATTTGAATATATTATGGATAAATTTAGAGTTTTGTAGCAAGATTACTATACTATGTTTTCAAAAGACAGGTATGAACATGAGCATCATCTTAGGAAATTATTTGAAAGGTGTATAAAATTTGGTATTTATCTAATTCCAAAAAAAATGGTCTTGGGGGTAATGAAGGAAAATTGTTGTGCCACATTGCCTCCAAGGATGGAATTTGGTTTTATCCATAAAAACTAAAGGGAATTTATGAAGTACATATGCCTAATAAAAATAAGGAAATCCAATCCTTTGGATAAACCACTTTCTTAAGAAGGTTTATCCAAAATTTTATTGATATCACTAAACCAATTTCAACCATGTTGAAGAAGGATACAATGATCAAATGGAACCAACATAGTAAGTAGGATTTTGAATATATCAAGGCATCTATATCATTTTCCCATATCTTGGTAAGTCTCAACTATTCAAAGGAATTTCAAATATATATATATTTTTTTCTAAATATATTATTGTTGGTGTGTTGTTACGAAGGAATGAAGAGAAATTCAAAAAAATTATTGAATTCATGAGAAACGGTTTAAGGGTGTCTGAATTGAATTATAACATCATGGATAAGAATGTGTTTTCATTGGTCAAGTACTTGAAACAATTAAGAATTTATGTAGGTCATTCCAAAATTGTTGTTTATTTGCCACACCCATTGGTGAAATATATCTTATCTCAACATAAATGTCTTGGAAAGATGGAAGATTGATAACAAAGATTCAAAAGTATGACTTGAAATGAATCCTACCAAGTTTTTTAAAGAGAGGGGATTGGAAAATTTAATGACAAAGAATAATGAAGAAGTTTCTCACTTAAATAATGAAGTGGCCCTTGATGTCCCCTTGTTATTCTTAAACAAATACAATAACATGATATGTATAGGGATATTGTGTATTGTTTGCAAAATATTATTCACTGTAATCACTTTCCCATCAATACAAGAAGATGATTAAAACTAAAATCAAAAAATTATGGCCTTACCCAAGGAGGATTGGGATGTATAAATCATGAAGGAATCACATCAATATGTGTATCTCCTATTAATATAAAGAGATCATTGAGGAAATACATGTGGGACTATGTGGATGATATTTTTCAACAAGAAGCATAACACATAATATATTTCACTCATGGTACTATTGGTTTGAATTGTTTCCCAGTGTCCATTCTTTTGTAAGGTATTGCAAATCTTATCATTTTTTTTGTTAAAATGGAAAGTTGTATCATTACCATTGAAAATAGTTACATTTGAAACATCTCTACAATAGTGTGAATTTGATTTGATTGGAGAAACCCATGATTATTCAAGTAAAGGTTTCAAATAGATTTATGCAACTACTAAATACTTCACAAGATGAGTGGAAGAAACCCTAATCAAGAATTTTATAGGCAAGGTAATATTTGAATTTATCAAAGTCGAGATCATCACAATATTTGATGTACATGACAATATCATGACTAATAATGCTTGAGCTTTCAAATCTATTATATTGTGATCTCAATACAGAATAATTATTTCTCATTGATTCAATTATTATCCCCAATTAAATTGGTTAGTAGAATCCAACAATATTAGTCAACCCAAATGTGTCCCAAGATGAAATTGTATACATGTACATATTCATGAAGATAGAGAATACACATAGTGTGCTTACCAAAACAAGAAGTGACAAAAAGAAGAGTAATTCTTTTCATGAAGTTTTTTATGTAGGTGCATATTTTAAAGTTGCAAGAGGAAAATTTTGATTGAGAGATATGATTTTCTCAAAACCCCATAAGAGGGATTGTTGTCTCCATATGGAACCAATGTTACAAATTGGAATTACATGTCAAGACTAATTAGAGGTACATGCCAATATTTCAAGTCTCTTTTATGAAATATGAGGAGAATCGTACCTCTAATATAGAGATTGATGGGTTATTATTGGATTATTTTACTGGAACCCCATAGGAAAAATTATCGTTGTAAAAGTTATCATGGTTATCCCCTAAATTCGTCAACAAAATGTGTGGTGTGGGAAGGTGAAGAGGTGTAGAGACCCTAATTTTGAGACTAGGTCTCTAATGGGATTGAGAGGGGTATGAAGAGCCCATCCTCCACTCCCAAGTCCATTTTTAGTTGGACTTGAGATGGATCATAGAGAGCTCATCCTCTACTGCTAAGAACCTTGGTACTCCACATTTCCTCTCAATAAAACATGTTGACCCCCTCCTTCCTCAATACTCTTATATTCTCTTGCATTATTTGTTTTTGCATCATATTTCCATCTTCCAATCCACCTAATTCTTCTACATTCATCCTTTCATCTTACCTCCACCTTGAGTCATACATCCACTTGGAATTTGTTTACTTATTTTTTATTATAATGGAAAATGAAAGGTGCAAGGTAACAATCTTTTTCATCCATCTACTACATATGCCCCAAATATGGAAATTTAAACATAAACTAAGGAAAAATGATATGCGTTAGACACATGGTGACCAATCAATAGTTGGAGACAAGTTGACATGGGTCATTGTTGATGATGTTGTATCATGAGTGCTAACAACATGGACCTAAAATTATCAAAGGTATGAGGAATCTTGATTGCAAATACTTGGCTTATCACTCAAATATAAGAGATAATGCTTTTGTATATAAAGCATAAAGAATACATGCACCAAATGCATGTGGTATGAAGTCTTGAGCACCAAATATGATGTCCATGGATGAATGGGATAGGATCCAATGGTAGTTGTAGTTCCAAAAATTCAAATGCACATATCTTTGGAAATAATTAACCAAATCGAGAAAATTAATGCTTGTTGTAAAGAGAAAGACATGTAAAATATAATGGGATAATTGCAATGAACCATGAGACGAAATTTGTCATGTAAATATGGCACAAACGATGTGTGTTACCACATCTAAAATTATACTAGAAGAAAGCAAAGAAAGAGAGAAAAGGGACACAATTCAATTAGCTCAGGCATTTAGAGATATTATCATATGGGCCAGAGAAAGAAAAGAGCCCATATATGACTTAACAATGCCAAAATATGACAAGATCCCATATATTGGTTTCCCCATTTGTTCTTTACATTATTGTCAATGTGCTCATAACCTAACCCTAGTGACTAGACATCCCACATTTCAATTCTTTTCTACTCAACGTGCCCATGATTTTACTCAAGATGTTGAGTGCACCATTCTCTCTCATCTGTTGTCCCACATTGCCACAAATTCATTTTGGTTGTATAATGAGACCGTTGGCACTCCTTTAGTCCGTATGGACTCATGATTTGTTAATTATTATTGTTTGGGGGTATGTCAGGTGATTCCATTCCCAAATTGTTCCTTCGATCTCATCGAATGGCTATTCCCTTCAACATTTTGAGTGGATGTTGAACTTATGGATTGCAAACAATTCAGATTAGTTATTGAGTTAATTATAAATTCTTGCCTAGAAATGCATTGGGTTAATCATATATCCATGCCAACATACCCATTTTCATAAAATATGTGTTGACTCTTCGTGTTCTTAAGTTCCTTGATTTAGCTCACCTCCCTCCAAGGAAAAGTGAGGAAGAGTGAAAACTGCCTATGATAATAAGCTAGTTGGCCAGTTGGGTTTAGAACTATACATGGAAGAGGTTCTTGTCCAAATGATGTTTGTTTTGAAGATTTGTTGTACTAGGATGATATGTTGATATGAAAATGATTAGACGCTGATTTATTTCTTAATTACACATAAACATCTAACTTGATTTGAAATAATAATGATCGCTTTGATTGTTTGCATAATACAAATAAATTCACTTATCTATCCAAAATAACTTTAATGATAAATAACTTGCAAGATAACTAAGAGAAATATAAAAACAATAATATAACGCATACAGAAGTTTGTTAACAGAGTTCACCCAACTTGGGCTATGTCTCTAGGTTCACTTCCAATCGAGAGACCTCTTTATTAATGCTCAAATGCTTTTGTTTTTACATTGAACTTTTTACATGTTACTCAAACTAAGAAACAAAGTGCACCATTGTATTCCTCTTGAAATTCTAAGAAAAATGAGTATAAACACCTTATATTTTCGTCAAGGAATGCTTTGGCATGCATTACGATGCAAACTCAAAGTCTAGATACCATTATGACACAAACTTAGATTCAAATATGCATAAATTGGGAATGAATTTCTAAATACATACTTTGTAATGTACCCTGTCTCGATCCATGCTCCGACATAAATAGGGCGCGGGCCCTAACTCAAAACCAAAATCTTTTGAAAATGTTTAATGAAATTTGTTGGCACCCTGAATTAATAGGCGCCTTTGGTGCAATGGTTAGGGAATTAGTATAGTTGGGAGGAGGTCATAGGTTCAAACCCTCATACCTCTCCTCCTTTGGCACTTTATGCAAATATATACATGGTATATATGGTTTTTTGCTAAACTGGTGGCATATTTGTCATTGTATCCCCGCGAATGTTAGCATCTAGTCTTTTTCTCGCTGATCAAACTTTAAAAAAAACTTAAACATATTATATACCATGTGACTACTAAGTCACAACCCTTGGCATATTGGTAAGTCATTATATTTGTATGCATGAGGTTGGTAGTTCGACTTTGGTCGACCCATAAAATTTTGATGAACCATAGCCATAAAGGGATAATGGGAGACTGACATGTGCAAGTCTCTCATTGGTCCACTTATACCTATATGAACATGCCACGTGTCAAGACTTGTGATGCTTCCACATCAGTGTGTTATGGATGTGTACGGATGTGCCACATGTCACTCTTCCAGTGGTGCCACGTGGTCCCCCTTTTTACTTTTGACCTCTTTGACCAAAACTTTTAGGGGCCATAAGTTTCTAATACGAACTCCGTTTGAGGCGATATTTGTGTCATTGGAAATATCTCATCGATATATACGCAATGGATTTTTTTCCACGAGTATTTGATATGGTCAAATATTGAGCATTTTCTAGATCCACCTAGATCATTCATCCCCATTTGAATCCTTTTGGACCACCAAAAGTCTTGATTACTCAACAATTAAGTGAGGGTAACACTCCCTCACCTTCTCGAACTCTATCCACTTTTCTTTTCATGTTTTACCCCTTTAAGACCAACTCCAAGATATTACACAACACCTCGCTATGAAGTTCTGATTCTTCTGTCAAGAATAACATATTCATGTAGCTCATCTAACTAATTTGGAAAAAAATCATCAACTGTCGGAACTTGAACATTTTCACCTTCATCCATAATCATAGGAGGCTCATAAAGTTTCAAATTATCAACATTTACCACTGAATACATTTGCATGTAAGATGGCAGAGTTAAACAAAAGGCATTAGTACCAAT
>ML808694.1:509116-540253 GCA_009831015.1 Picea engelmannii | reverse complement strand
ATATACAAAACAGAAAATGATTCTCTTTACATGTAAAGGGAATAACATGAAAGAGTTAATAAAAACCAACAATAATTCATGAAGCAGACTGATAAGCTGATATCTGGATTTAAAGTGTAGCCTCTTCATCTCTTGTTAAATGGATCCTCCTCGTGGAGTCTTATTCAAACTCAGATATCAGGTTTGTAATTTCAAAAACAAATGGAGGCTGTCACGCTTCAGGTTTTCTGTTTCAATTTCAGATTTTTGAAAACGTGAAGATTCAGAAAAATAGGCTTAACAGAAGATGGTCTAGATACAATAAAAAACAGTACCTCTTGAAATCCCTGAGGTAGATAATCTACAGATCTGAAAATCTGTTTCTGTAAGGCTCGTCTCCTTCTGATGATCTTTTCTGGATCTATCACAGGTCTTTAATGGAGTCGCCACTGAATTCGTTCTTCATGGAATCGCCAGATAGATGATTACAACCAAAACATGTCCAAGCTTTGTCTATCATCAAAGCTGGATCTTGTTGTCTCCCAAGGAAGCTGAGCTTCGATCTCCTCTCCCTGGCAACGACGCCATTTTGTTATCACTCCAAGAAACCCTTTGTGGTTGCAGAGCAAAGGTGCTTGGTAAGTTAAGAAACGAATGTTTTTGTATTTTGTAAATGTGGATCAATGGGATAACTCAATTCATCTTATGGCATTCAGACATCACAATGGTAATCAAATAGACAGTGCTTTCCAAGATTGGTTAATCAGCAAAATAGCTTTTAGTGGATGAAGAAAAGATTGTTCATAAACCAGTACAAAGTAGGGTCGAATAAACAACTTAAGAAACTAATTATCATGTCATGAACCAAACAATAGGATAACAGCTATTCAAGGTTTGACAACAAGATAACAGCGAAGAATAATTATGAAAAACTGATACCAAAATGGAAAGAAACCTGTGATCTGTATTAGCAATGAAAGTCTGAGTACAAAAGTGTATTACAGTCTCCAGAATCGAACCCTCTTCTTAGTCTTCAGAATGTAGCTTTATAGCTTTTACAAGATGTTCTCAGATCCTAAAAATGTGGATCAAATATACTAAAAATAGTAACTCAAAATTCAGTTGCAAAAGAAGTGAGATGCTTCCCCAAAATGAGGACAATCCCAGATTTCTCTCTATTGATTGTTGGTGTAGTGTAGAACAACCTCCCAAGGATAAATGATGACTCTCCATTAGAGACCAAGTCGAATTTGTTGATGTGGCAAGGTGTCCTAATATTTTGCTTCATCAAACTAACCAAAACTTAGTCAAAAACTCCTCTTTTGACTTGTCTTTCCCAAAATAGCCTTTGGATTTGATGGAATAATTCACCACTTGTCTAGTCCAAAAGGTTTCATCTTCTTTTAATTCAAAAATTTCAGATCTGGGCGAAAATCGTAACATTCTGGCCATTACAGGCTTTCCACAGTGCATAGCCCGTAAAAAACGCTCCTTAGCTACGGAAAGTCGCCACTTTCAATAGCTAACGGGTCATAAAATATCGATTTGCGCTGTTGAAAGCGGGTAGATTTTCAAAATCGAATTTCTCAGTCATAAAAAATCTGTTTTTCATGTATGAATAGTCGATCGACATCCAGAGAATCTAAGCTATCCAATGGTGTTTTCAGATCTTCATTTGGAGCTCGGGAAGGGATTGAAAAGGTCCCTGCAATTTTAAGTATCATTCTTTCCATTTGCAATTCAAAACTCTAAACGGTCCTTTGTGAACAATGTCTGATATGGAACCAAAGATTTGATTTGATGTTCCCAACCTGGGAGTACAGCCTCTGTACCTGAACCACTAAATTCGAACTTTCCATCCCTGATGCTATGATTTTAGAGCGTGAGTTTCTGAGCCGGATCCGAGATGTAATACGACTGGGACATGAAACTCGAGTTGAAATGATTACCCACTTCCACCAGCGCGTCTTTCTGATCACAGGTTGAGTTGATTTTGAAACGTGGATAAGCGCACGTGATTCCTGCTTTCTCCAACCAACGGCCCGTGGAAAATGCCCCTCGGCTGTAGAAACTTACCACTTTCAGCAACGCATGATCCCACACGAACGACTCCTTAGTTGTTGAAAGCTTTCACTTTCCTCAGCGCACCACCATGTGAGAACTTATCCTTAGCTATTGGAAGTCTTCGCTTTCACCAGCGCATGACCCTATGGAAAATCCCCGTTAGCTGCGGAAAGTCTTCACTTTCCTCAGTGCATGACCTTTTAAGAACTGCTCCTTAGTTGCGGAAAGCATGCACTTTCAACAGTGCACGACCTGGGAAACTAATTGTTGGACATTTTGAAATTCACCACTTTCAACAGCGCACAGTCTTATGAAAAGTGCTCCTTAGCTACTGAAAGTCTCCGCTTTCCATAGCTAACACTCAACTTTTGGACACACGTTAGCTGTTGAAAGTGAATTATGAAAATTTTGAAAAGAAGACTTTATAGATCATATTATTTTCTAAGACAAAAACCAAAACCTAAGTTTTGCAGCTAAAAAGACTCAAAAATGAATTGAGGAAACTAGCAATAGCCATGCTATCCACCATAAAACCCGACCAAAATGACTGTGCTATTTTGGGAGATAACACATCCTATTGCATTATTCAATAGAAGATATTATTCCCTGGATATATGTGTTATTATTCATATCTCTTATTTTATTGTATTGAGTCTATTAATAAGTTTGTTCCGCTCCTAAATATGGATCATGTCTCTTGCAGGTTGGTGCCTACAAACATTGTAACAATAGGTTGGTTCCTACAGGATTTTATAAAGAAACATTTTTGTGGCTTTTTCCCATTTGGGTTTCCACGTTAAATCTCGATGTACTATGGATTATATGTTTGTATGTACATTTATCATTAACTGCTTATAATTAGTGAAGTAAAAAAAATTGGTAAGGATCGTAAGAAAATAAAAATTAGTCTTATATTGATTCACCCCCCTCTCAGTATAAGTATGTGTGCCAACAATCCAAACATGAACAACCTACTTAAAACATTCACCCACCCAATAGGTCCTTAACACCTACATAATAATAACTTTGTGATAATACCCACATACAAAGTATTGATGGTGGATATGATGCATTCCCTATTGGAATTCTCTATGGAATACTTGATATAGATAATAGTGTGATCCTCTAGGTTTAACATGTCATCTTCATCCACATTTTATAGTTTAGATGTGAAGTCCTCTACACCATTTTTCCCTCCCATGGAAACAATGTGTTAGCATGAATAATATATTTATCAATATTAATCTTGTTTTCCAACTAAACGCCTCATGCATGGGTATGTAGTCGTAGCAATTGCATACATTTCCTCATAGTGGCGAATATACTAAAACATGAAACTTACATTAGAATTATGAACCCTGACTTGAAAATAGGCTTGAATGGGGGAAACACCTGAGTTTTCCCTCTATAACCTCTTGATATACCTCTAGAGTGAATTATGAGAATTTCATAGGGTTATGGATATCATAGGAAATAATCAACACTTTATCTACATATCCCTTCATGTGTTCTTTTATCACCATAAATTGTGTCTGTAGATCAAACAAGTATTTTGGATTTGGGATTGGTGATGGGGGAATTTTATTTCATCATGTTAATTTTCTTAGCTCTTGATCCTGTCATGTCATTCCCTCTACAATTGGTTACCACACAAGGCATCCTTCACACACTGTAGTATGGTCTTTCTCCAGACACCATTGCAGCTAAACTACTTTGTATATGAACCATAGAACTAGTCAAATGGATATTTTCTCCACATATCCTCCATAAAGTGAAGAACATTGGTTGCAAATCTTCAATTCATGGTAGCAATATCCATTTAGATTAATTATATGACTCTTGGATAATGTAGGTTTAACTTTGAATCTTTCATAGCTATGTAATTATGTTGAGTTTAATTGAACATTTCGTTAAAATAATTTGGAATATGAAATTGTAATTTTCACAATATTAGTGTCATTTTAAGTGTATTCCATCATAACCATTGATATTCTTTCACATCCTTCCTAAAATACATAGATATCCAACTAAAATACATAAATTTTCTTATCTTTACTATAAATGGAAGACATGACAGTTATGTGATTTATAAATCATTTGGAAATTAATGTCACGAGGCAAGTTTATGTGTGATCTACTCAAAAATTAATACAAGGTCTAACCATTAATATCTACCTTGTCTACACTAATGATTACACAATACACATATTCTACATACTTGATTTCGATGACACCCAACTAAATTTAATTTCTTGTGTTGACATCCCCTTCCCACCCACCATGTAAAACCCTACCCTATGTAGATACATTACATTTTCTACAGTCCATTACTTTATGTAGTTCCCATAAATACCACAAGTCATACCCTACCCTATGTAGATACATTACATTTTCTATAGTCCATTACTTTATGTAGTTCCCATCCCCACCACATATCCCATATTCCTTATGATCCCCTTTACCATAGAGTGATGCAAATAATATGTTGATCCTTTACCCTATGATTCATTATTCATAGACCTAAAAGTGACCAAAAAAAAAAGTGAAATGATTGAATTTGAATTTGAATTGCTAAAATGGATTGGCTAGAATTGAATTTCTTACCCTAGTATATTGTATCCCCACCCCCTCTCCCAAGAAAAAAAAAATATTGGGTTATTCAAGTGAGGTCATGGGAAAATAATGATATTGGGTTGTTCAAGTGAGGTCATGGGAAAATAATGGTTTTGGTTTAAAATGTTTGAATCAACTCCAACTAAGTTTGGTTTATAATTTGGAATTTGCTCCGATCATTTGGGTGCATCATAACTTTGCATTATATACTAGTAAGAAATTTTACCGATGTGAAAGATAATTTTTTCTCCGATTGCATTGCACCAATTTTAAAAACCACCAATTTTGAAGTCCAAAATCGCTTCAATAAGCATGCTCATCGAAGTGAAATTAAACTTTGCTATAACTAAAATTTTAAATAATCTCTAATGGAAAGATCAAAACACCTCCAATGACCGTCATTTCAAACTTTCTTGTATTAGAGTGAATGTAAAGTTTTGTTATGTTCTAATTATTGGAGTTATCATCTAACTTGTTACATCACACAAATATCGAGAAAATCTTACAATTTTGAAATTTTATAAAACTCAATTCTAAAGCTAAGCTTCGATGCATGGAAAGGGTAAAGTCCATTCATTGTACGTTGTTTCAACTTTTGCCCAAGATTAAAAGTGCTTGCACTACTCTAATCCAAAGTATGAACATTACTCCAATGAATGTTTGGATACATCACATCAATTGATTGCATGACCAACTTTCTATAAAATCAATTGATTGCATGACCAACTTTTCATTCATCACTATTTGTTATCACAACATTTTGATTGTGATTCTTGGATAGTTGTTTGATTGTATAATTCTGAAAAACAATTACACTCCGATTGAACTCATAAGTACTTTTTCCAGAAACTATTATTTTTCAACTTTTTCTAAAATCAATAATATTTACGTGCATAAATTTTGAAAATCTGAAAAAATGTGCTATAATTTTAAAAGCAACATTTTTATTCCATCAAATAACTTATAAATTTGAAATTGTTAGAATCTATGAAAGATGGATAAAACTAGTTTCATAATGTTGAGTTCATTTCTAATCTTCGGATATAATGCCTCCAAGAAGATCCTCTTCTAGGACCCTTGAAAAATATCCCAAAGGGGAGAAACCCATTACTAAAACCATGAAAATGGAGACATTGAAATGGAATAAACTCCATAGAAATTTATTCTTGTCATTTAGATATATAAACTAGATATTGAACCTATGAGGCTAGTATATAAAGACACAAAATCACATATTAGTCCCCAAATTTATTTCCTAGTCTAGGATAGATTTACAGGAGAGTCCATGAGGAGGATTACCCTGATGTCATCCCTCCAAGTGACCCTAAAATGAGAAATGGTGATGATATTGTATTCATCAACATCAAAAGGTCTCATCTTCACTCCATTGCTACAAGGACTCCAATAACGCCCTATTTAGAAGAACCATAATGAAAAATTGCACACATTAATTATTATTTTGAATCAAGTTAGATGTCTATGTCTAGTTGGTATCAGAGGTGATTCTTGACAAGTGTTTGCAAGTCAATGCTTACAAGATCTAGATTCAAGCTTGGTAAAGGTGAGCATGCAAGTTATAAGTTATATATTCAAAGGAGATTTCGTAAGAGAGAGATAGTTTCCGAAGGAAAGGAAGGAGAAGATTCTCCCATGAGATATGAGGAAGTTATTGCTACACTTCGTTCCATGAAGGAAATAATAGATGACTTGTATCGAATAGTTCATAAGACTAGAGACAGAGAATCTTCGGTAAAAGTTGAAGGAGGAGGTGAAGGTGGGGGACCTGCAGAACCCTCTTTGCCATCGTTCTCATCATCATCTACAAATGGAGCAAGTGAACATTCTTCTCATAATAAGAAGCCCTCTAAGAAGTTTTCTTTCTCTCATCACTCATAATTTGTCTTTATTGAAATTATATGTAAAGTTTGAATTTCCAATTTATGATGGAGAATTGAACACAAAGAAGTTGGACAATTGGATCAAGTATATTGCAGAGTACAAAAGATCATGGATGACACTACAAAGATACAACTAGATACTCTTCATATGGGCGGCACAACCTTGATACGGTGGGAGAGTAAGACACAAGTTGATCTCGTTTAACAGGGTAAAGTAATTTCTTCTTGGGATGAATTTACTGTTGCAATTAGAAAACAATTTTATCCATTGGATTATGTACAAATGACAATGATAGAATGGAAACATATAAGACAAGGAAAGGGGCAAAATGTACAAGTATATACACAATAATTTAAGAAGAAAAAATTATCTTTAGGAATTCCATTATATACTTGTGAAACTCTTCTAAAGTATATTGGTGGTATGCATTAATATCTTTGACACACTATATTGATGTTTAACCCTACTAATATTGATGAGTTGTCACTAAAAGTTACTCATCTTGAATCTAGCAAGGGAAAGCATGTGATCGAGGATAAAAATACACACAAGTTTGAGAAAAAGTTGAAAGGAAAATGGAAGAGTAAGAAATCAACTACAGTGAAGAAAGTTGAAGAGAAACCTACATGTCCTCACTACAAAAGGAAGGGACATGAGAAGGCACAATGTTGGAAACTGCATCCAGAGTTGCGACCAAACAAGTTCCAGGATAAAGGGAAACAAAAGACTACTGAAACAACTCAATAGTATCTGGGATCAGATTCAGGAGATGAATTTAAGATCACAACAATGGGAAGCAAAGGTATAATATCTACTACTAATTCCATTTCTTCAGTTCAATCTACTAAATTGGCAAGTGTTCTTGATCAAAAGAAAATAAGTGATATCTTTCATGTCAAGGTTATAGTGAAGCATACAAAGATATATACTTTGTTTGATAGTGGATCTAAAGTTAACTTAAGATATGAATCAATTGTTAAGAAACCAGGTTTAAAGATTGTGCCTCATGTGAAACCATATCCATTAGCTTGGGTGTGTGACGATGCTAAGTTGCAAGTGACGAAACAATGTAAAATCCGATTTTCAATTACAACTAAATTATTTGATGAGGTTGAGTTAGATGTCGTGCAAATTGACATTTTTGGCATAGTCTTGGGTAGTACATATCTATTTGAGAGGAAAGCCATATTCTATCATGAAGAGAATAAATATCACCTTTTCAAGGATGGGATTGAATATATCGTCAGAGCTCACCATATTGAAACTAATATTTCTTTAGTGAGCACATGACAAATGAAGAGACTCCTAAATATTGGTAAATATTTTTTTCTCATGATGGTGAAGCAAAAAGAGGAAGATATATCAGATTTTTTTCAGGTTGTGACCCGGATCATAAATAGGAATTGGTAAAGATCATATCTAAGTATGATGAGTTATTTCATGAACCTATAAGGTTTCCTCCTAAGAGGCAAGTTGAACATGAAATTAATTTGCAGCAGGATTCTCCTCTTCCTAACATTGGTATGTACAGGTCATCAATGATAGAGAATGTTGAGATAAAGAAGCAGGTTTAGGATTTGCTCGATAAACGAATCATAAGGCCAAGTTCCTCTTCGTGTGGTTCTCCTATTGTATTAGTTCCAAAGAAAGACAGTATGTGGAGAATGTGTATTGATTTTCAAGCATTGAACAAGATCACGATATTGTTCGAATGGTTGGTTATGCCATTTGGTTTATGCAATGCACTTGCAAAATTTATGAGAGTAATTAATGATGTTCTCAGGCCTTCCATAGATGATTTTTTCATTGTCTACTTAAATGATATATTTATCTTTATTCGAACATGGGAAGATCATATAATGCATGTCAGGACAATTTTTGAACTTTTGAAAAAGGAGAATCTATATGTGAAGATGTCCAAATGCAATTTTGGAAAAACTTCTTTGGTATATTTGGGTTACATTGTAGGGAATGGTCAGCTAAATATAGATCCCTCAAAGGTGGAAGTCATCATGAATTGGACCAAGACAACCACTTCAATGTAAGTCGGGAGCTTCTTAGAGCAGTACAGTATTGGAGGAAATACATTTCCAATTTCTCTTTCATAGCATCTCCTCTGCATGCATTAACAAGTGTGAAAACATTCTTTCAATTGGGAGGCAAGCAATAGAAAGCCTTTGAGACATTGAAGGAAAAGATAAGCACCACACCAATATTGGCTATGCCAGATTTGCAATAGCCATTTAGGATTCAAACCGATGCAAGTGGATATGCCATGGGAGCGGTCTTAATGCAATAAGATAAACCTATATGTTATCATTCTGAGACTTTTACTCAATCAATAATTGGTTATCCAACATATGACAAGAAATTGTATGCATTGGAACAAAGTGTGAAAAAATGGAAGCATTACTTAATGGAAAGGCGACAACAATTCATACAGATCATCAACCATTACAATATGTGTAATCACATATCAAGCTACAACAATCAAAATGTTTCGAGTGGATGGGTTTCTTATAGCAGTTTCATTTGGTTATTAAGTATAAGAAAGGTATTCTTAACCGGGTTGCAGATATATTATCAAGACCAATGGTTGATGCATCTACAATATTAAAGAATAATTATTTATCTCATGAAAGTTATGTTGAACAATATGCTATAGATAATGATTTTTAATATTTATATGAATCACTAACTCGTGGCAGACAAAATGAAGAATTGCATTATCATGTGCATGATAATTTACTATATCATCTTGGAAAACTATGTATACCCAGGGATGAAAGAGAAAATGTAATCAGAGAAGCTCATACATCTATAATTTCTGGTCATTTTGGGGTAGGAAAGACAATAACATAGTTGCAAAGATATTTTTACTAGCCTCGAATGAATGAGATAGTTTCCAAGTAAATAAAACGGTGTGTTATGTGTCCCACAAGCAAGCCTAGCAACAGAAATTTGGGATTATATATGCCACTTCCAATACCTTCTCAACCATGGGAAAGTTTTTCCACAGATTTTGTAGGGGGTTTTCCAATGTCCAGAGAAGGTCATGATTATTTATATTTCATGGTGGACAAGTTTAGTAAGATGTGTATTTTACTGTCATGCAAGAAATAGGTCACGACTGAACAAACAACACAGTTGTTCTTTACAAATGTATGGGTTCATTTTGGGTTGCCTACATCTATTATATCTGATCGAGACTCGATTCTTGGGAAATGCTTGGTCTCATTTATGTGAGATTATGGAAACTAAGTTAAAAAAGAGTACAACTTTCCATCCTCAGACAAATGGACAAACATAGGTGGTAAATAGGATAGAGGTACATTTGTTATGAGGGTACTGCAATAAACATCCTAAGCTATAGGATGAATAGTTTCACTATGTACAACATGTCTATAATCGTTCCATGCATTATTCTACTTAGATAACTCCTTTTGAAGTATGTTTGGGGTACTTTCCTAAATCATATATGGAGTTTCATTTTGTAAAAGAAAATAAAGAGGATCAATAGGATGATACAGATAAATCTAAGAAGTTCATTTAGGGGATCTAATAGGTACATCAGGAAGTACAAGAACAATTAGAAAAGAGCCAAGATAAATACAAGGCAAGGCATGACAAGCATCGAGTTGATCATCAATTCGAGGTCAGGGATCAAGTATGGTTACATATCAACAAGGACAGAATTAAGGGTGAAGGTAAAAAGTTCAAGCCAATCTGTTATGGTACATTCAAGATCTTAGAGAAGATTAGTACTAATTCCTTTCGTTTAGCTCTTACATCTTACATGAAAATGTATTCAATGGTAATATTGAGAATTTGAAACTTTATGATCCTCCTATAATTATGGATGAAGATGAAAATGCTCAAGTTCCGAGAATTTATGATTTCTCTCTAGATTACTTAGATGAGCTACATGAATATGTTATTCTTGACAGAAGAATCAGGACTTCACAGTGAGGTGATGTGGAATATATTCGAGTTGGTCTTAAAGGGGTAAAACCAAGAAAATAAAAGTGGATAGAGATTGGGAATGTGAGGGAGATTTACCCTCACTTAATTGTTTATTAATCAAGACTTTTGGTGCTACAAAAGGCTTAAAATGGGGATGAATGATCTAGGTGGATTCAGAAAATGTTCAAAATTTGATCATATCAAATACTCTTTAAAAAAAACTTCGTTGCGTAGATCTTGGTAAGATCTTTCCAACGGTGCAAAAATCACCTCAAACAGAGTTCATATGAGAAAGTTATGGCCCCGGAAAGTTTTGGTCAAACATGTCAAAAGTCAAAAGGTGGTGTCATGTGGCATGACTGGAAGGGTGACACGTAGAAAATTCGTACAGGTTCGTATAGTGCTAACGTGGTAGCACCATAAGTCTCAACACATGGAATGTGTTAGCACTAGAAGTCACCCTCAGATTGCATAGAAGGTAAGCCCAGTACCCATCAGTTTATACAGTAAATGTAAATGAGTTTTAGGTGATCAAATGGAAAGGACTCAATGATAATGATGTTCTAACTTAGAAATCTGGACTAGCATGCATAAGAAATTGAGGTCTAGAATCAACTTCAGTCAGTAAGTTGGAGTAAGGATGAATAGAGGGAAGAATTTGGTGAGGAAAGTGTAGAGTTCTGTTGTGGACATCAGGTCTTCCAGCAGCCTAAGGAGGAAAAACTTAAACGCAAGATCCTCTTGAATTCAAATCTCAAAGAAACTGAAAGAAATTATAACAGCACTATAATATAAAATTCATCATAATACAGTCATAACAATCCATGTGAATCAATCAATCATGAACTCTCTCAGTATCAGAGGAAAATAAGATGGAGCAAGAAAGCTAACTTAGATTAACCAAGATGTCTCAAAAACAAATACATAACCAAAGAACCAATGTTCTTCATAAAAATATTACAATAGCAGGGAGCCTAGCTCAACTATTCAACCTTAACAAAATATCAAAACTGCCTATATACTAAAAATGTTGCAACAACTAGGAATGTGATCGAACCCCTGGCATTCAAAGTTTTCAGTCGGTGCCTGCTCTGTCAGACTGTTTAGGCCTTCTCATGTTAGATGCGAGCTAGGACTAGTTATGTGCTTTACAGGAAAAACTATCCATAATGGAAGCTTCGGATTGACAGTCTGCCTTTATGTCTGCTCTCTACATGTTTTCCATTTATGGGGTGAGACGAGGTCTCAACTGCTGCCCCCATATTCAATAACTACCTTCATCGGGTTCAGGATGAGGCTTGACACCCATGAATTCTTCAGACGGTGCCCACAACTTCTAAGAGTCAATGCCGACACCTCGAGGCTCTGTAGATCTTCTTCCATGACCAATACGAGTGTTGAAGGTGGCAAGTTGATAGAGTATGCTCTTTAGACAATTCCATAGTGCCATAGCACTACGGAATGTATGTGTGATGATGTGGCAAGAGAAAAATGTGCTAAGGTGGGGTGATGTGGAGCGACAGTGGAACAGGTGTTGAGAGGTGAGAGGAGGTGTTGGGAAGAAGGAGATGAGGTGTAAGGGAGAGTGAGGACACACATGTGATGTGGCAAGGGGATGGAAGTATGGTGGCAGGGTGCTTGAGTTGTTCAAACCTCAACATCTTCATTCTTCCTGTGAAAATCATGGGCATAATGCCACATGATTTACACCATAATGCTCCTGAGGGTAAATCTCAGTCACTGCTTGATTCCTATGAAGCAGGTGGAAAATTCATGTGTTAACATGTTTGTACAGGTACAAGTTGATCGATGAGAAACTTCCACATGGAAGTCTCCCATTGGCCCTTTATGGGTATGGTTCATCAAAATTTTATGGGTCAACTGGAATCAAACTCCCAACCTCACACATACAAATATAAAAACTTACCAATATTCCAAGGGTTGTGAATTAATAATCACATGGTATATAATATATTTAAGTTTGTTTTAAATTTTGTTCAGCGAGAAAAGGAGCCGAGTGCTAGCCCTGACCCATACTTTATATTGTATCCAATGTAACTGGATGACGACATTCACGGGGAGGTAACGACAAATATTCCATTGTTTTATAAACAAACCATATAAATAATCTATTTAGTTGCATAAAGCGCCAAAGGAGGAGAGGTTATCATGTTTGAACCTACGACCTCCTCCCAACTATACCAATTTCCTAACCATTGTGCCAAATTCGCCTATTAATTCAAGGTGCCACCAAATTACATTAAAAGTTTGCCAAATATTTTGGTTGCTAGTTAGGGCCTGTGCCCTATTTAATTTGGTGCTCGAACCAAGACATGGTATAGTACATATTATGGATTTATAAATGTGTGCCCAAGTTATGCATATGTGCATCGAAGTTCATGCCATAAGGGTGTCTATACTTTGATTTTGCACCATAATGCGTGCCAAAGAGTTCCTTGATGAAAGTATACAATGTTTATACTCATTTCATAATTTTGATAGGAATTAAATGGTGCACCTTGTTTCTAAGTTTGAGCAACATGTAGAAAGGTCATTGTAAAAACATAAGCATTTGAGAATTAATAAAGTAGTCTCTTGATTGAAAGAGGACCTAAAGATGTAGCCCAAGTTGGGTGAACTCCGTTAACAAACTTGTGTATGTGTTATATTATTTTTGTTCTATTTCTCTCAATTATCTTGCAAGTTATGTATTATTATAATTAAAGTGATTTTGGATAGATAAGTGAATTCATATGTATTATGGAAACAGTCAAAGTGATCATTATTATTTTGAATCAAATTAGATGTCTATGTCTAATTAAGAAATAAATTAACATCTAAGGAGCAGTACAATATTGGAGGAAATTCATTTCCAATTTCTCCTTCATAGAAAATCCTCTGCATGCATTAACAAGTGTGAAAACATTCTTTCAATTGGGAGGCAAGCAACAGAAAGCCTTCGAGACATTTAAGGAAAAGATAAGCACCACACCAATATTGGCTCTATCAAATTTGCAACAACCATTTGAGATTCAAACCAATGTAAGTGGATATTCCATGGGAGAAGTCTCGATGAAACAAGATAAACCTATATGTTATCATTCTAAGACTTTTACTCAATCAATAATTAACTATACAATATATGACAAGAAATTGTATGCATTGGTACAAAGTGTGAAAACATGGAAGCATTACTTAATGGGAAAGGACACAATAGTTCATACAGATCATCAACCATTATAGTATGTGTAATCACAGACCAAGCTACAACAATCACGACACTTCAGGTGGATGGGTTTCTTACAACATTTTCATTTGGTTATTAAGTATAAGAAAGATATTCTTAACATGGTTGCAGATATGTTATCAAGAGAATAGGTTAATGCATCTACAATATTAAAGCATAATTATTTAGCTCATTAAAGTTATGTTGAAAAATATGCTATAGATGATGATTTTAAATATATATATGAAGCACTAACTCATGGAAGACAAAATGAAGAATTGGATTATCATGTGCATGATAATTTACTATATCATCTTGGAAAACTATTTATACCTGCGGATGAAAGAGAAAATGTAATTAGAGAATCTCATACATCTCTCATTTTTGTTCATTTTGGGGTAGGAAAGACAATAGCATAGTTTCAAAGATAATTTTATTGGCCTCAAATGAATGAGACAGTTTCCAAATACATAAAAGGGTGTGTTATTTGTTCCACTAGCAAGCCTAGCAACATTAAGTTGAGATTATATACACCACTTCCAATACCTTCTCAACCATGGGAAAGTGTGTCCACAGATTTTGTAGGGGGTTTTCCAATGTCCATAGAAGGTCATGATTATTTGTATGTCGTGGTGCACAAGTTCAGTAAGATGTGTATTTTAATGCCATGCAAGAAACATGTCATAGTTGAACAGAAAACATAGTTGTTCTTTACAAATGTATGGGTTCATTTTGGGTTGCCTACATCTATTATATCTAATCGAGATGTGATTATTTGGAAAGTTATGGTCTCATTTGTGGGATATAATGGCCACTAAGTTAAAAAAGAGCACAAATTTCCATCCGCAGACAGATGGAAAAACATAGGTGGTAAACAGGACAGTGGTATATTTGTTACGAGTGTATTTTAGTAAACATCCTAATTTGTGGGATGGACTATTACACTATGTACAACATGCCTATAATCATGTCATGCATTCTTCTACTCATAAAACTCCTTTTGAAGTATGTTTGGGGTACTTGCATAAATCATCTATGGAGTTTGCTTTTGGAGAAGCAAATAAATAGGATGGATAGGATGATACAGATAAAGATAAGAAGTTCATTCAAAGGATCCAGTAGGTACATCATGAAGTACAAGAAAAATTATAAAAGAGACAAGATAAATACAAGGCAAGGAATGAAAAGCATCGATTTCATCATCAGTTTCAGGTCAGTGATCAAGTATGGTTACATATTAGCAAGGACAAAATGAAGGGTGAAGGTAAAAATCTCAAGCCAATCCGTTATGGTCCATTCAAGATCTTGGAGAAGATTGGTACTATTGCCTTTCATTTAGCTTTGTCACCTTACATGAAAATGTATTCAGTGGTAAATGTTGAGAATTGAAAACTTTATGAGCCTCCTATGATTATGGATGAATATGAAAATGTTCAAGTTATGGCAGTTAATGATTTTGCTCCAGATTACTTAGATGAGCTACATGAATATTTTATTCTTGACAAAAGAATTAGGACTTCATGGCGAGATGATGTGGAATATCTTCAAGTAGGTATTAAAGGGGTAAAACCAAGCAAATAAAAGTGGATAGAAATTAGGAAGGTGAGGGATCTTTACCCTCTCTTAATTGTTGAGTAATCAAGACTTTTGGTGGTCTAAAAGGCTTCAAATGGGGAGGAATGATCCAGGTGAATCTAGAAAATGCTCAAGATTTGATCATATTAAATACTCTTGAAAACAACTTCATTGTGTATATCTCGGTGACAGATTTCCAATGGTGAAAAAATCACCTCAAATAGAGTTTGTATGAGAAAGTTATGGCCCCTCAAAGTTTTGGTGAAATAGGTCAAAATTCAAAAGGGGGTGCCATGTGGCACCATTGGAAGGGTGACATGTAGCACATTTGTACAGGTTCGTACAACCCTGAAATGGTAGCAACATAGGTCTCGACATGTGGAATATTTGTACCGATACAAGTGGATTGATGAGAGACTACCACGTGGAAGTCTCCCATTAGCCCTTTATGGGAATGGTTCATCAAAATTTGATGGGTGGATCGGAATAGAACTCCCGGCCTCACACATACAAATACAAAAACTTACCAATATTCCCAGGGTTGTGACTTAATAGTCACATGGTATATAGTATACTTGTGTTTTTTTTTTAAGTTTGATTGATGAGAAAAGGGGTTGAGGGCTAGCCCTGGTCCATAGTTTATATCGTATCCAATGGAACCACATGTCAACATTCATGGGGAGATAACGATAAATATTCCATTGGTTTAAAAACAAACTATATATATAATATATATAGTTGCATAAAGCGCCAAAGGAAGAGAGGTCAACTAGTTTGAATCTGTGACCTCATCCCAACTATACAACCATCCTAACCATTGTGCCAAAGCAACCTATTAATTTGGGGTGCCAAAAAATTACATTAAAAGTTTGTCAAAGTTTTTGGTTGCCAGTTAGGGCCTGTGCCCTATTTAAGTTGGCGACCAGACCAAGATATGGTATAGTACATAGTACGGATTTAGAAATGCATGCCCAAGTTATGCATATGTGAATCAAATTTCATGTCGTAAGGGTATCTAGACTTTGATTTTTCACTGTAATGTGTGCCAAAGAGTTCCTTGATGAAAGTATAAGGTGTTCATACTAATTTTTCTCATAATTTTGTTAGGAATTCAATGGTGCACTCTATTTCTGAGTTTGAGAAACATGTAGAAAGGTCATTGTAAAAACACAAGAATTTGAGCATTAATAAAGCGATCTCTCGATTGGAAGCGGACCCAAAGATGTAGCCCAAGTTGGGTGAACTCCATTAACAAGCATGTATATGTGTTATATTATTGTTGTTCTATTTCATTGAGTTACCTTGCAAGTTATTTATCATTAACGTGATTTTGGATAGATAAGTGAATTCATATGTATTATGCAAAAAATCAAAGTGATCATTATTATTTCAAATCAAGTTAGATGTCTATGTCTAATTAAGAAATAAATTAACATCTAAGGATAATTACATTATTGGAGGAAATTCATTGCCAATTACTATTGCATAGTAGCTCATCTGCATGCATTAACAACTGTGAAAAAGTTCTTTGAATTGGGAGGCAAGCAACAAAAAGCCTTCGAGACATTGAGGGAAAATATAACCACCGCACCAATATTGGCTCTGCCATATTTGCAATAGCCATTTGACATTCAAACCAATGCAAGTGGATATGCCATGTGAGAAGTATTGATGGAACATGATAAACTATATGTTATCATTCTGAGACTTTTACTCAAGAAATAATTAAATATACAACACATGACAAGAAACTGTATGTGCTAGTACAAAGTGTGAAAAAATGGAAGCATTACTTAATGGGAAAGGAGACAATAGTTCATACATATCATCAGCCATTAGAATATGTGTAATCACAAACCAATCTACAACGGTCATGAAAATTCAGGTGGATAGGTTTCTTACAACAATTTCATTGGATGAAAGAGAAAATGTAATCAGAGAAGCTCATACAACTCTCATTTCTGGTAATTTTGGGGTAGGAAAGACAATAGAAAAGTTGCAAATATATTGCTATTAGCCTCGAATGAATGAGACAGTTTCCAAGTACATAAAAAGGTGTGTTATGTGTTCCACAAGCAAGCCTAGAAACAGAGAGTTGGGATTATATACGCCAGTTCTAGTACCTTCTCAACCATGGGAAAGTGTTTCCACTGATTGTTTAGGGGGTTTTTCAATGTCCAAAGCAGGTCATGATTATTTATATGTCATGGTGGACAGATTCAGTAAGATGTGTATTTTAATTCCATGTAGGAAACAGGTCACGGATGAACAGACAACACAGTTCTTTACAAATGTGTGGGTTTATTTTGGGTTTCCTACATCTATTATATATGATTGAGACTCAATTCTTGGGAAATTTTTGGTCTCATTTATGGGAGTTGATGGACACTAAGTTAAAAGAGAGCACAAATTTCCACCCTCAGACAAATGGTCAAACATAGGTGGTAAACAGGATAGTGGTACATTTGTTACGAGGGTACTGCAGTAAACATCCTAAGTTGTGGGATGAATAGTTGCACTATGTACAACATGCCTATAATCGTGCCATGCATTATTCTGCTCAAAGAACTCCTTTTGAAGTATGTTTGGGGTACTTGCCTAAATCATCTATGGAGTTTTCTTTTGGAGAATAAAATAAGGAGGATGAACTGGATGATAGAGATAAAGATAAGAAGTTCATTTAAACAATCCAGCAGGTACATTAGGTAGTACAAGAACAATTACAAAAGAGCCAAGATAAACACAAGGAAAGGCATGACAAGCATCGAGTTGATCATCAGTTTCAGGTCAGCAATCAAGTATGGTTACATATAAGAAAGGATATAATGAAGGGTGAAGGTAAAAATATTAATCCAATTTGGTATGATCCATGCAAGATCTTGGATAATATTGGTACTAATGCCTTTCATTTAGCATTTCCATATTACATGAAAATGTATTCAGTGGTAAATGTTGAGAATTTGAAACTTTATGAGCCTTCTATGATTATGGATGAAGATGAAAATGTTCAAGTTCTGAAAGTTGATGATTTTGCTCTAGATTACTTAGATGATCTACATGAATATGTTATTCTTGATAGAAGAATCAGGACTTCATGGTGAGGTGATGTGGAATATCTTTGAGTTGGTCTTAAAGGAGTAAACTAAGAAAATAAAAGTGGATAGAGGTTGGGAAGGTGAGGGAGATTTACCCTCACTTAATTGTTGAGTAATCAAGACTTTTGGTGGTCCAAAAGGCTTCAAATGGGGAGGAAACATCTAGGTGGATCCAGAAAATGCTCAACATTTTATAATTTTAAATACTCTTGAAATAAACTTCATTGCGTAGATCTCAGTGAGAGCTTTCCAATGGCAAAAACATCACCTCAAACAGAGTTCATATGACAAATTTATGGCCCCTCAATGTTTTGGTCAAACAGGCCAAAAGTCAAAAGGGGTGCCACATGCCACCACTGAAAGGGTGACACATAGCACATTTGTACAGGTTCGTACAGGTCCATACAACACTTATGTGGTAGCTCCATAGTTCTCTACACGTGGCATGTTCGTACATATACAAGTTGACTAATGAGATATTTCCATGTGGCAGTGTCCCACTAGCCCTTTATGGGTATCGTTCATCAAAATTTTATGGGTTGACCGGAATCAAACTCCCGGCCTTACACATACAAATATAAAAAATTACCAATATTCCAAGGGTTGTGACTTATTATTAACATGGTATATAATATATTTAAGTTTGTTTTAAAGTTTGATCAGCGGGAAAAGGGGCCAAGGGCTAGCCCCAACCCATAGTTTATATTGTATCCAATGTAATCGGATGCCGACAATCCCAGGAGATAACGAAAAATATTCCACCAGTTTAGCAACAAACCATATATATAATGTATATAGTTTCATAAAGCACCAAAGGAGGATAGGTTCGTGGGTTTGAACCTGAGACCTCCTCCCAACTATACCAACGCCCTAACCATTGTGCCAAAGGAGCCTATTAATTCAGGGTGCCAATAAATCACAGTAAAGGTTTTCCAAATATTATGGTTTCCAATTAGGTCCCCCACCCTATTTAAGTCAGTGCCCGAACCAAGACATGGTATAGTACAAAGTATGGATTTAGAAATGCGTGCCTAAGTTATGCATATGTGCATCGAAGTTCATGTTGTAGGGGTATCTAGACTTTGATTTTTCACTGTAATGTGTGTCAAAGATTTCTTTGATGAAAGTATAAGGTGTTTATACTCATTTTTCTCATAATTTTGAGAGGAATTAAATGGTGCACTATATTTCTGAGTTTGAGGAACATGTAGAAAGGTCATTGTAAAAACACAAGAATTTGAGCATTAATAAAGTGGTCTCTTGATTGGAAGTGGATCCAAAGATGTATCCCAAGTTGGTTGAACTTCATTAACAAACTTGTGTATGTGTTATATTATTGTTGTTATATTTCTCCTAGTTATCTTGAAAGTTATTTATCATTAAAGTGATTTTGGATAGATAAGTGAATTCATATGTATTATGCAAACAGTCAAAGTGATCATTATTATTTCGAATCAAGTTAGATGTGTATGTATAATTAATAAATAAATTAACATCTAAGGATTTTTGGCTCAAGTTGGTATCGGAGATGGTTTTTGACAAGTGTTTGTAGCTGAATGCTTACAAGATCTAGATTCAAGCTTAGTAAAGGTAATATTGCAAGTTATAAGTCAGAGATTCAAAGGATATTTCATAAGAGAGAGATGGTTTCCAAAGGAAAGGAAGGAGAATATACTCCCATGAGGCCTGAGGAAGTTATTTCTACACTTCGTTCCATGGAGGAAATAATAGATGACTTGTAATGAAGAGTTCATAAGTCTGGAGACGAAGAATCTTCAGTAAAAGATGAAGGAGGAGGTGAAGGTGGGGGACCTACAAAACCCTCTTCACCATCGTTAACATCATAATATAAAAATGGAGCAAGTGAACCTTCTTATCATAAGAAGAATCCCTCTAAGAAGTATTCTTGCTCTCATACTCATAATTTTCCTTTATTCAAATTAGATGTAAAGTTTGAATTGCCAATTTATGATGGATAATTGAACATGGAGAAGTCAGACAATTGGATCAAACAAATTGAATTATATTGTAGGATACAAAAGATCATGGATGACACTACAAAGATAAATCTAACTACTCTTCATCTGGGTGGCACAACCTTGATATGGTGGGAGAGTAAGACACAAGTTGATCTCATTCAACATGGTAAAGTAATTTATTCTTGGGATGAATTTATTGTTTCAATTAGAAAACAATTTTATCTATTGGATTATGTACAAACGACAATGATAGAATGGCAACATCTAAGACAAGGAAAGGGAAAAAATGTACAAGCATATACACAAAAATTTAAAAAGAAAGAATTATCCTTAGGAATTCCATTGTATACACATGAAACTATTTTGAAGTATGTTGGTGGTATGGATTCATATCTTCAACACACTATATCGATGTTTAACCCTACTAATATTGATGAGGTGTTAGTACAAGCTACTCATCTTGAAGCTAGCAATGGAAAGCATGTGATCGAGGATAAAAAGCCACACAAGTTTGAGAAGAAGTTGAAAGGAAAATGGAAGAGTAATAAATCAGCTACAACGAAGAAAGTTGAAGAGAAACCTACATGTCCTCGCTACAAAAGGAAGGGACATGAGGAGGCACAATGTAGGAAACTGCGTTCAAAGTTGCGACCAAAGAAGTTCCAGGATAAAGGGAAACAAAATACTACTGAAACAAATCAACAATATATGGGATCAGATTTGGGAGATGAATTTAAGATCACAATAATGGGAAGCAAAGGTATATCTACTACTAATTCCAGTTCTTTAGTTCAATCTACTAAATTGGAAAGTGTTCTTGATTAGAAGAAAAGAAGTGAGCTTTTTCATGTCATGGTTATAGTGAAGCATAAAAAGATAGATACTTTGTTTGATAGTGGATCTAAAGTTAGCTTAAGATCTAAAGAAATTGTTAAGAAGTTGGGTTTAAATACTAGGCCTCATGTGAAACCATATCCATTAGGTTGGGTGTGTGGCGATTCTAAGTTGCAAGTGACAAAACAATGTCAAATATGATTTGAAATTACAACTAAATTATTTTATGGGGTTGAGTTAGATGTCATGAAACTTGACATTTCTGGCATAGTATTGGGTAGTTCATATCTATTTGACAAGAAAGCCATATTCTATCGTGAAGAGAATAAATATCACCTTTTCAAGGTTGGGATTGAATATATCATCAGAGCTCACCATATTATAACTAATATTTCTTTAGTGAGAACAGGAAAAATGAAGAGACTCGTAAATTCTAGTAAATCTTTTGTTCTCATCGTGGTGAAGAAAAAACAGGAAGCTATATTAGATGTTTTTTCAGGTTGTGACCCAGATCATAAACATAGGTTTGGTAAAGATAATATCTAACTACGATTAGTTATTTCATGAACCTTCAAGGTTTCCTCCTGAGAGAAATCCTTCAAGACATTGAAGGAAACGGTAATCATCACACCAATATTGCCTTTTCCATATTCGCAACATCCATTTGAGATTCAAACTGATGCAAATGGATATGCCATGGCAGTAGTATTGATGCAGAAAGATAAACCTATATGTTATCATTTTGAGACTTTTACTCAAGAAATAAGTAACTATCCAACATATGACAAGAAATTGTATGTGTTGGTACAAAGTGTGAAAATATGGAAGCATTACTTAATGGGAAAAGAGACAATAGTTTAGACATATCATCAGCTATTGCAATATGTGCAATCACACACCAAGCTACAAAAATCATGACACTTTAGGTGGATGGGTGTCTTATAACAGTTTCATTTGGTTATTAAGTATAAGAAAGGTATTCTTAACAGGGTTGCAGATATGTTATCAAGGCTAGTGGTTAATGCATCTACAATATTAAAGTATAATTCTTTAGCTCATGAAATTTATGTTGAACATGATGTTATAGATGATGATTTTAAAGATATATATGAAGCACTAACTCAAGGAAGATAAAATAATGAATTGGATTATCATGTGTATGATAATTTACTATATCATCTTGGAAAACTATGTATACCCAGGGATGAAAGAGAAAATGTAATCAGAGAAGCTCATACATCTCTCATTTCTGGTGATTTTTGGGTAGGAAAGACAATAGAATAGTTGGAAAGATATTGTTACTGGCCTCGAATAAATGAGAAATTTTCCAAGTACATAAAAGGGTGTGTTATGTGTGCCACAAGAAAGCCTAGCAAGAGAGATTTGGGATTATATATGCCACTTCCAGTACCTTCTCAACAATGGGAAAGTGTGTCCATGGATTTTGTAGGGGGTTTTCTGATGTTCGAAGTAGGTCATGATTATTTATATGTCATGGTGGAAAAATTCAGTAAGATTTGTATTTTAATGTCATGAAAGAAATAGGTCACAACTGAACAGGAAACACAGTTGTTCTTTACAAATGTATGGGTTCATTTTGGTATTCCTACATATATTATATCTTATCAAGACTCGATTCTTGGGAAAGTTTTTTCCTCATCCATGGGAGTTGTAATATACTAGATATAAAAAGTATGCAAAACATAAATAAAATGCTAGAAATGGTAGAATAACAGTAATATAACCAGCATAATCTCCACAATAACACATAAATGATATAAGAACAACAATAGAAATAACACTTTGATTCAGAGAGCAATGTTCACGGGCCTCTTCAAGGGGGAAACCTCCAGTCGAGCAGTGCTCTATTACAATAATCTCCAAGCTAGGTTTCTCATACCCTCGACTCCTATTTATACTAAAAAGAAGCATCTAGAGGAAGATCCTTCTAGAAGCAAAAGCTTCTATTAGGTCTTCTTACATCTGCCTTATTCTATTTTATTGAAAGACCTTATTAATATTGAACTTTATTACATCTGAATATATTGTTCTACCTATGTGCGGGTTAGGACTCTAACACACCCGCCCCCTTAAAAATAGCCTTGTCCTCAAGGCTTGAGATGAGGAAATTGTTGCAGAATGGTAGCTAGTTCCCAAGTGGTGTTTGTTGGAGTTGTATCTTTCCACTGGACTAGCACTTCCTTGATGGTTCTCTGACGTAGGTGACACACACGCTGGTCCAAAACTGCTTCTGGCTGTAGCCAAATGGATCCTTCTTCAGCTAACTCTAGAAGGTTGGTTTGAATTTGGCACTTAGCTCCAATCACCTTCTTTAAGCATGAAACATGAAAAACAGGATGTAGCTTCGAATGGCTAGGCAAATCTAACTGATAGGCTACTTGTCCCACACACTTGAGAATGGTAGAAGGACCATAAAATTTGGGCTCTAGCTTCTAACAATGCACGGCCTTGAGGGAAGTTTGCTTGTAAGGTTGCAGTCAAAGAAACACCTGATCCCCTTCTACAAATTGACGTTCAGAGCGACCTTGATCTGCTTGTTGCTTCATGCGATTCTGTGCCATGACCAAATTCTCTTTGAGGCTATGGAGAATAGCCTCTCAAGTTGTAAGTGTTAGGTCAACTTCCTGGACCTTTGAGGCACCCGGTAAGTATGAGAGAACTGAAGGTGGCTTCTATCCATATACCACTTCAAAAGGAGTCATGCGTGTTGCTGTATGGTATGAAGTGTTGTACCACCATTCAACTAGGGGTAACCATTGAGCCCAGTGATTTTTCTTTTCCGAGGCAAAACACCTCAAATATGTTTCCAAACACTTGTTGACAACTTCTGTTTGGCCATCATTCTGGGGATGATAAGCTGTGTTGAGATGCAATTCGGTGCCTTGTATCTTGAATAGTTCTTGCCAAAAATTGCTTGTGAAGGTTAGGTCGCGATAAAAAACAATAGAGTGCGGCATTCCATGAAGCTTGAGGACCTTATCCATGAAGATTTGAGCCACCGTGGATTCTATAAACAGGTGTTGAAGGGTGCAAAAATGAGCATACTTGGAAAGGCGATCAACAACCACCATGATGACGGATTTATTTCCCGATTTGAGTAAGCCGGTAATAAAATCCATAGAGATATCCTTCCAAATAGCAGGTGGAATCGGGAGCGGTTGTAGTGTGCTCGATGATTTGACTGTTTCTCCCTTGTTACGTTGACACACATCAAATTCAGCTACAAAATTATGAATGTCCTATTTCATACCATCCCAGAAAAGGGAACGTTTGACCCTGTCAAAGGTTTTGGTGAACCCAGAGTGCCCTGTTGTGGGTGTAGCATGAAGCTCAGAAAGTACCGTGGATTTAAGATTTGATTGTTTACTTAAATACAAACAGCCTTTGTATCGAAGTTCATCATGCAGCCAAGAGTACCCTGGGGAAGCTAGAGCATTGGACTGCAATTGGTGGATCAACTGCGAACTTTTGGGATCTTGTATCCATTCCTGGCGAATGGCTTGGAGCCAATCTGGTACAATGAATGAAAGAGAAAAAAGGGATCCTTCATCTTCATATTTTTGAGATGGTGCATCCACAACCACATTGTCTTTTCCTTTCTTGTAAATGATCTCATAATCATATCCAAAGAGTTTAGTCACCCATTTTTGTTGTTCTGGGGAGGAAATGCGTTATTCAAGAAAATACTTGAGGCTTTGATGGTCTATCTTAATTTGGAAATGTTGCCCCAATAGATAAGGGCGCCATAGATCAATGGCATGCATAATAGCCAAAATTTCCTTTTCACAGATGGATTTGCCCATATTGATTTCAGATAGTTTCTTGCTGGTAAAGGCCAAAGGTCGACCCTCTTGCATAAGGACAACACCAATTCCTTTCCCTGAGGCATCACATTCCAACACAAAGGTCTTTGTGAAATCGGGAAGGGCGAGGACTAGAGTGGTGCACATGGCCATCTTCAAGGTTTGAAAATCTTGAGCAGCGGCAAGAGTCCAAGTGAAAGAGTTCTTTTTTAGGAGAGCAGTGAGAGGTGTTGCAATCTTCCCATAATTCTTAACAAACTTGCGATAATACCATGTTAAGCCCAGAAAGACACACAAGCTATTAAGAGTCTTTGGGTGAGTCCGGTCTTGTATAGCTTCAATCTTTTTAGGATCCACCCTGATTCCATCTTTTCCAACCAGATGACCCAAGTATTCTACTTCTAAGGCACCAAAAGCACATTTAGACTGTTTCAGGAAAAGTTGGTGCTTAGAGAGTAGATGGAGAACTTGATCCACATGAGAAATATGGTCTATCTAGGTTTTTCTATAGATGAGGATATCATCAAAGAAAACTAAGATAAAATGGCGGAGAAAAGGATGGAAGACATGATTCCTAAGGCTTTGGAAGGTGGAGGGGGCATTACACAAGCTAAAGGGCATGACCAAAAACTCATAGTGGCCCTCATGAGTTCTAAAGGCAGTCTTAGGAATGTTTGCCTCTTTCATACGTATCTAGTGGTAGCCTAAACAAAGATCAAGTTTAGTGAAGAATTAGGTGCCAGTAAATTCATCCAGGAGGTCATCAATGATAGGAATGGGGAATTTGTCTTTGATGGTAAGTTTGTTCAGGGCACGAAAGTCAGGACACATTCTCCAAGAACCTTCTTTCTTCAGGACCATGACCCTAGGAGAAGAATAGGGGCTCGTACTAGGGTGGATAACGCATGCATTAAGGATTTCCTGGACCATTTTCTCAATTTCATTTTTTTGGGAAAAGGGGTGACGATACGGACGGATATTGGGAGGAAGGCTTCTGAGTACAATGGGAATGGAATGATCATGAACACCATGGGAAAGAAGGAGTCCTTGGGGAGTGGAAAATACCAATTGATGTTTAGAAAGGATGGTTTGGAGGTCTTGCGGGACCGAGGGTGTCTCTGTTGCTTGTATGGCATGGAGTTGGGAGATAACACCAGAATGACCTTTTTTTAGTAGTGTTTTCATGCGATGGGAACTAATGATCTCCAGTGAACCAATGGTGATGCCTTGGAACTTATATTGGTGGCCCTCCTGGTCGAATTGCATGGTTAAGTCTTTAAAATCCATGAGAATGGGACCCAAAGTCCTTAGCCAGTCTGCACCCAACACAATGTCACAACCTCCCATGTCGATAACAAACATATGGGATTTCAGGTGATATTCACCAATTTGGAGACGCACATTTTCACAACGCCCTCCACATTTCATGGAACCACCATTGACAATCATGATTTGGAAATTATTGATGGCATGGATGTAGAAATGAGTTTCTTGGGAAATGCAGCGATGAATAAAATTATGGGTTCTGCCACTATCAACCAGAATGATGACCTTCTGATGCTTGATGTAACCGATTAGCTTGAGGGTTTCAGGAATGGATAAGTTAGTGAGAGCATTGAGGGAAATGATTGGTTCTACTTTGGGATGGTATGAGGGAGGGGTTATGTCAGTGGATTCATGTGACTCGGACACAAAGGGGGTTTCTACATCCTCTTCCGAGATATCCTCAGAGATGGCCATAAAAAGATTTTGTTCTTTACACTTGTGGCCCAAGAAATATTTGTCATCACAGTTATAACAAAGGCCTTTGAGTTGGCGTTCAACTATTTCAGCCTGGTTCAATTTTTGGATCTTTAGTGGAGCGGAGGGAGTACTGGGATTTATTGGTTTAGGGTGAGGGATAAAGGAGGGTTTTCTGTTTAGAGAAGATACAACCTTTTGTGATTATTTATCTCTTTAAGTAGCCTCCACCCAACTCTAAGGCCGATCCATGAGGACATGGGCCTGAATATCATCCTTGAGGCCACTGATAAAACACTCTCGGAAAAAAGCATCAGACATGCGCTATGTCCAAAAAGCTAGGTGCTCAAAGGCAGCTATAAAGTCTTGCGTTGTTCCTGATTGTTTCAACTTTATCAAATGGCCCAAATGGTTGGTGTTAGTGTCAAAGCATTCATAAAGCTCTGCCACAAAGTGTGTCCAAGTAATATACCCTTGACGAGAAGTTTTTCTCCATTGCCACCATTGCCAACGTTCTTGATCTAGATGGAGAACACCATACCAGAGTTTGGACAAATCATCAGTAATGTCGTATAAAGAGAAATAATGTTCCATTTGGGTTACCCAACCAGTGGGGTCTGAGCCATCAAATTTGGTCACATCCACCCGCGGAAGGCATAGGTCACGTTGAAAGTGATGGTGCTGAAAGTTATGGGAATGAGAGGAATGTTCACCTTCATTCTTTAGAGGTGCTTTAGAGGAAGGGTAATCTGTAGGGATATGAATCTTGGTGCAAAGTGACAAAAAGACAGATTCAAGCTGGGTGGTCAGTTCTTGTTTGATTTCCTCCATTGAGGACTGCATGTTTGTATTGATTGCAACAACATTGGAACTGAGGTGTTTCACTTCTTGTTGGGTCTCGGTGAGACTAGATTGCAAGGTATTGAAGCAAACTTCCAAGTCTTGGCTATGGGTATGGGCCATGAGGACGAGAGAACCAAAAAGGGGCAGGTGGGGTCAATTTTTTTTCCAAAAATTGATATGTATGAATGTGATAAGGGTGAAGAGATGAAGCCAATGGGATAGGTCTCAAATAATCATGAAAAAAATTCCAAAGTTATACTGCAGTGATGAGATTCCCAAATGCTTAACCAGGAATAAATGTGTAGTGATTTGGCAACCCGAACATAGTCGCACGACAATAGGTATTGTCTGTTTAAATTTGTTTATGTTTATGTCCCCAAAGGTTAGGTATTCAAGAGTTTTCCCTGTGCTATAGCTCTTTGATATACGTGCGGGGTCCAACAGTAGTACTCGGCCCAATATCTCAGGGCACTAACTAAGGAGGATAGACCGTACCCTTAGTCATACTACCCAACTACCTAGGTACTAGAGAGTATATTCTCAAGTTTTGTTCTCGGTGACACTATAGCAGTCAAGTGGCTGATCGGTTTATCTAAAGAGGGCTTCAAGAAATCTAGGTTGATCCGTACACAGGTGGTGTGTGATGCGCTACCACTCGAAGGGGTACCAACAGGGGTTACAAGGGTGGCCAACAGATGTGTGCTTAAGAACCACTTGTATTTCCTACATGTATGAATCCCTCAACCACGGGTTTATGTGCGTAACGATAGATCTTTGTGGCTTAAATACGTTGAAATACGTCTCTACCCTAAAAAAAAAAATTACCCACAATTTCTGCCAAGGAAAGTGCTCTAATACCACTTGTAGTATACTAGATATAAAAAGTATGCAGAACATAAAAAAAAATGCTAGAAATGGTAGAATAACAGTAATATAACCAGCATAATCTCCACAATAACACATAAATGATATAAGAACAACAACATAAATAACACTTTGATTCAGAGAGCAATGTCCATGGGCCTCTTCGAGGGGGCAACCTCCAGTCGAGCAGCGCTCTATTACAATAATCTCCAAGCTAGGGTTCGCATACCCTCGACTCCTATTTATACTAAAAACAAGCATCTAGAAGAAGATCCTTCTAGAAGCAGAAGATTCTATTAGGTTTTCTTACATCTTCCTTATTCTATTTTATTGAAAGGCCTTATTAATATTGACCTTTATTACATCTGAATATATTGTTCTACCTATGTGAGGGTTAGGACCCTAACAGGAGTTGATGGAGACTAAGTTAAAAAAGAGCACAACTTTCCATCCACAAATGGATGGACAAACATAGGTGGTAAACAGGACAATGGTACATTTGTTACAAGGGTACTGCAGTAAACATCCTAAGTTTTGGGATGAACAATTGCACCATGTATAACATGCCTATAATCGTGCCATGCATTTTTCTACTCAAATAACTCTTTTTGAAGTATGTTTGGTGTACTTGCCTAAATCATCTACGGAGTTTTCGTTTGGAGAAGAAAATAAAGAGGATGGATAGGATGATACAGATAAATCTAAGAATTTCATTCAGATGATCCAGTAGGTACATCAGGCAGTACAAGAAAAATTACAAAAGATCCAAGCTAAATCTAAAGCAAGGAATGACAAACATCGAGTTGACCATCAGTTTTAGGTCAATGATGAAGTATGGTTACATATCAGCAAGGACAAAATGAAGGGTGAAGGTAAAACACTCAAGCCAATCAGGTATGGTCCATTCAAGATCTTAGAAAAGATTGGTACTAATGCCTTTTGTTTAACTCTGCCATCTTACATGCAAATGTATTCAGTGGTAAATGTTGATAATTTGAAACTTTATGAGCCTCCTATGATTATGGATGAAGGTGAAAATGTTCAAGTTCCGACAGTTGATGATTTTTTTCCAAATTAGTTAGATGAGCTACATGAATATGTTATTCTTGACAGAAGAATCAGAACTTCATAGCGAGGTGTTGTGTAATATCTTGGAGTTGGTCTTAAAGGGGTAAAACATGAAAAGAAAAGTGGATAGAGTTCGAGAAGGTGAGGGAGTGTTACCCTCACTTAATTGTTGAGTAATCAAGACTTTTGGTGGTCCAAAAGGATTCAAATGGGGATGAATGATCTAGGTGGATCTAGAAAATGCTCAATATTTGACCATATCAAATACTCGTGGAAAAAAATCCATTGCGTATATATCGATGAGATATTTCCAATGACACAAATATCGCCTCAAACGGAGTTCGTATTAGAAACTTATGGCCCCTAAAAGTTTTGGTCAAAGAGGTCAAAAGTAAAAAGGGGGACCACGTGGCACCACTGGAAGAGTGACATGTGGCACATCCGTACACATCCATAACACACTGATGTGGAAGCATCACAAGTCTTGACACGTGGCATGTTCATATAGGTATAAGTGGACCAATGAGAGACTTGCACATGTCAGTCTCCCATTATCCCTTTATGGCTATGGTTCATCAAAATTTTATGGGTCGACCAAAGTCGAACTACCAACCTCATGCATACAAATATAATGACTTACCAATATGCCAAGGGTTGTGACTTAGTAGTCACATGGTATATAATATGTTTAAGTTTTTTTTAAAGTTTGATCAGCGAGAAAAAGACTAGATGCTAACATTCGCGGGGATACAATGACAAATATGCCACCAGTTTAGCAAAAAACCATATATACCATGTATATATTTGCATAAAGTGCCAAAGGAGGAGAGGTATGAGGGTTTGAACCTATGACCTCCTCCCAACTATACTAATTCCCTAACCATTGCACCAAAGGCGCCTATTAATTCAGGGTGCCAACAAATTTCATTAAACATTTTCAAAAGATTTTGGTTTTGAGTTAGGGCCCGCGCCCTATTTATGTCGGAGCATGGATCGAGACAGGGTACATTACAAAGTATGTATTTAGAAATTCATTCCCAATTTATGCATATTTGAATCTAAGTTTGTGTCATAATGGTATCTAGACTTTGAGTTTGCATCGTAATGCATGCCAAAGCATTCCTTGACGAAAATATAAGGTGTTTATACTCATTTTTCTTAGAATTTCAAGAGGAATACAATGGTGCACTTTGTTTCTTAGTTTGAGTAACATGTAAAAAGTTCAATGTAAAAACAAAAGCATTTGAGCATTAATAAAGAGGTCTCTCGATTGGAAGTGAACCTAGAGACATAGCCCAAGTTGGGTGAACTCTGTTAACAAACTTCTGTATGCGTTATATTATTGTTTTTATATTTCTCTTAGTTATCTTGCAAGTTATTTATCATTAAAGTTATTTTGGATAGATAAGTGAATTTATTTGTATTATGCAAACAATCAAAGCGATCATTATTATTTCAAATCAAGTTAGATGTTTATGTGTAATTAAGAAATAAATCAGCGTCTAATCATTTTCATATCAACATATCATCCTAGTACAACAAATCTTCAAAACAAACATCATTTGGACAAG
>ML808694.1:482053-504137 GCA_009831015.1 Picea engelmannii | reverse complement strand
AACCATATAAAATGATCAAACATTGTATGGAAACCTAACATGCCTTGAGAAAGGTGATAAATCATTTTCTCTTGTTGTTTTGGAACCTCTCTTGAGGTAGGATACTTGAATTATCTACTATGTGAGAGGAGACAAATATAATGAATATGCACCCCCCTAGGACAAGAAAACAAGATACCTTCGAGGAAGAAACCAAATCAACAACAAGAGATCCTTGTAGAGGTGTTGGAGATTACAAGTGAAAGTATCCCAACAATGTGGAAGACGAATATAAGAGCTATATCAATATTTGGCACTAATATGAAAAAAAAATTGGAAGATAAATTGAAGAATAGATGAGTAATTGAAGATGTTTTATAAAGAGGAGAGGAGTGATGTAAATAAACAAGGGAATGACCTCAAGGCATAAGTGAACATTGGACTAGTATTCGGGTGAAGAGTTCCATATAGAGGAAGTGTATTGTGGGTTTTGACTAGGATTCAAATCACATCTTCCAAGGTCCGTATAATAGGTTACATAATTGAATATCAAACCTTAATGTAATGTGGAAAGTAAATGGTCCCAAAATAGTCGTTACACCCCCTATTCCTAACCTCGAAATATATTACACCAAATAAATGAATAATAGAAATTCCATCATCATCGTCGTCGTCGTCGTCGTCGTGCTCATTGTCATCATCGTCGTCGTCGTCGTCGTGCTCATTGTCATCATCATCGTCGTCGTCGTCGTCGTGCTCATTGTCATCATCATTGTTGTCACCACTGGTAATCAACATTGCTAGTGTCCTACTCCTCCTCCTCATCATCATCATTCACATTCTCATCGCATTTGTCATCCTTATCATTGTCATATATTAATCGTCACCACCATCATCACCATAATTAACATTGTCATTGTCGTTGTCATCATCATCATCTATGTAATTTGACTGCGAAAGTCTACGAAGGTATGCATACCCTATCCCTCTCTAGATTTGAACCTGTGACCTCCAAGGAGTAAACACATGTTCTAAACCATTAGGCCCACCATATAATATATATTAATTATTATAATACATTTATTATATTATAATATATATATATATATATATATATATATATATATATATATATATATATATTATAATAGTTTATTAAATATGTTTTATATACAATTTATATAATTTAAAAATTATTAAAATATATAATTTATATATTTATAATTATATAATATATAATTTATATAATACCAAATGTTAAAAAAATGTAAGCCATTGTTAATGTCAGTGTTTCATGGAAACATGCATAGGAGATCTAGCTAAAGCAAGTACAAACAAAGCTTATCAAGAAAGGAAGAGAGATTCAATATGGAAGAATGAGAAAATATATTCACAGTACTCCAATGAGCTAATGATTGATACATATATCATGATCAATATGATTCAATGAATGAGTGGAATACACTCATATATAGGGAAAAACATTCCATAATTAAGAAAAGCAATCAAGCAATTAGCTTTCCTTAGGAATGCATGCATGCATAATAGTGATGGTAAAAATAGAAAGTCTAAAATAGAACTAGTGAGTTAACTCCCACTGAACTAGTGTGTTGAAAATAGAAATATCTCCAACACCCCCTTTGAACATCACTATGGAGTAAAAAATGAGTCCCGGCTATTATGCCATTTTAGGTACTCATGTACAATGCAACTAATGAACACTGAATAAAAGTGAGGAAAGAGGGAAAACCACGTGGGAACAAACCCCCCCCCCCCTCAAAAGATAATGTATCAAAAGAAGAAAATGGCAGCTGCTAAGAAACTATGTTCTTCACTACAAGACGATCCCGCAAAGTCTGAAACTTCCGCTCACTGAAAGTCTTCTTGAAGATGTAGAATATTTATGGATCTGATGAAGTCCTTTGGTAACCTGTCGGGCCTTATACCTCTTGATCCTGTGGACCCATATGCACCTAAAAATATTCCTGTCTGGTGGACGTGGAACCAGATTCCAAGTCTGGTTCTGTAGGAGTGAATCATACTCCTTTTGTATGGATGATTTCCATAATGGATTTCCCACAATCCTATTGTAGTTATGTGGATCAATAGATTGAACCATATAGAAATGCATGGGCATCATAGGTTATGAAGATGAAAATACATGAGAAGGCTCCTCATGCTAAGATCGAGTCCTCCTTGAATCCAATGGACTCCTTGAAAGGTTGTCTGCTTCCTGAAGTGTGGTATGTGCCTTCTTGGGCATCTGTTGAAGCTTCGGCACTGGCTTCTTATCTGGATGTACTACCTAGTTATTTTCATGTACATAATCTGAGTGTATGGAATCATCTCTGATGTTTGAAACTGATGGAAGAACACGATTATATGCATGTTTCACTGGAGGTGCATGAAAAGTACTCTCCTTATGTGTAAGTAGAATAGAGGAGTCATCGTCAGAAAACTTAGTGAATTTATACAACCTTGACTTGTGATCCAGTTCACCAATTGCAATGATGGAATTGTCATGCATGTGAATTACTGAAACTGAATCTGATGCAAATTCAACCTTTTTACCTTTTTGAGCAATCTGATAAACTGAGAGAAGATTCATAGAAAGATTTGGAACATGGAGAACATTCTCAAAAATTCTATTATGGAGTTCTACTCTCCCTTCTCATTCTAATGCTACTAGAGTATCATCCCCCATGAGAATAGGGGGTCTTGAGCATGGACTCAAAGAAGAGAAAACTTCCTCTTTCACTGCCATATGATGGGATGCACTAGAATCTATAATCCATGAATCAGATGAGGAATTAATTGCAACCAGAGCATGATGATTACCTTTCTTAGGAGTAGGATCTTCTTCCTTTTGCTTCTTGACTCCCTCTGGAATGAAGTTTCAAGGTTGTTCTACTGAAGTGCATGTGTCATAAGATCGATATGTTTCTTCATGCATCTGGATTCTTCATGATTCGGTTTATTGTAGTAAGTGCATTGTTTTCCCTTCTTCTTATTCTTCTTAGAATCTGAAGAGTCTCTAGAACCTGAAGAATCATTGAAGGGTTTGGAATATCCCTCCTTCCCGTTCTATTTGGATGACCCTTTTCCATCATGCATGGTGAGTGCATGTGCTTTGGGATCTTTCATGAGGCTCATTTATATGAGTTTTGTCTGCTCTTGTGTAAGAGACTCAATGAATTGAGCCAACGTAGGCATTTTCCAATTTATTCCAAAAAGACATCTGCCAGAATGGAAATTGGAGACATATACAGCGTATTCTGGTCCTAGCTTGTTCAAGATTGTTAGAATAAGTTGTTTCTCTTGTGTAGACTTATCAATACCACATTCACCCAATCTTAATAACAAAGATTTAAATTTAGTAAAAAAATCTTGTATATTATCAAAACTTTTAGGGTCTAAGGTATTCAACTCTACCTCAAGCATATGACCTCGCATCTCATCCTGCTTTCCAAAGAGTCCTTCCAAGGTGGTCCAGATCTCATTTGGAGTTTTGCATGTGGCAACATGAAACCACAAATCAGTGGAGATTAACTCAAGAAGTAGTCATGTGGCCTCATTCTTATGGTTCAGCCATCTCATCTTCTCAATCATTGATGTAGGTTATGTTTCTGTCACCATCGTCAAATTATATAGTCCTTTTCTTTTGAGTTGGAATGTCTCCTTGGGCTTCCAATAAAAATAATTGTATGGTGTGAGGATTACCACCAATTTTGACTGTATAATAATTTTCATATCCATCTCTCCCACTGTTTCTAAGAACCCCTAAAAATTTACTCTCAATCTGCAAGTGAAAAATTAAGAAATCACGACAGAAATGGCACTTTAAGTGAAAATTTGTATCAATTTCAAGAGATGATATTGCAACTTAATTTATGAGAAAATGGTGAGGAATCTTGCCAAACAGTTGAAAACCCACTTCCTAAATGGTTCGATTTACTTTCATGGTGGTTTGTTTTCTCCAAAACGTAATATTTTGGGAGAAATGAATGTAGAAAAGTACGACCACAGATTCGTATCCATTTCAAGAGGATATCTTGTGCATTACTTTATGCACAAACGGTGAAGAATCTCACCAAACGGTTGAAAACCCACTTCCAAAATGGGTCAATTTACTTTCATCATAAGTCGTTTCCTCCAAAACATAATATTTTAGGAGGAATAATTGTTGAAAGTAACGACCATGGATTTAGCTCGTCGAAACCCCGATTTTCCTTATTCTTTGGCTTGTCTGGATTGCTCCAAGCAGCAGAGCTCTGATACCATGTCACTGTTTCATGGAAACATACACAAGAGATCTAGCTAAATCAAGTACAAACAAAGCTTATAAAGGAAGGAAGAGAGATTCAATATGGAATAATGAGAAAATATATTCACACTACTCCAATGAGTTGATGATTGATACATAGATCATGATCAATATGATTCAATGAATGAATGGAATACACTCATATATAGGGCAAAACATTCCATAATTAAGAAAAGAAACCAAGCAGTTAGCTTTCTTTAGGAATGCATGCATGCATAATAGTGATGGTAAAAATAGAACTAGTTAGTTAACTCCCACTGAACTAGTGTGTTGAAAATAGAAATTTCTCCAACAGTTAACTCTCGCCTCACCTCATTCAGCTCTTTATAGAGAGTGACAACCCTAGACATCCCTCACTACATTCATCTCTCGACATAGAGTGACATCCCTAGCCACCCTCATAGCATTCGAGGTCCTAACAGAGAGCGACAACCCTAGACACCTTCACTACATTTGAGCTCCCGACAGAGAGTGGCATCCCTAGCCCCACCAAAAAAGGATTGACATAGAGAGACAACCCTATCCCTAACAAAATAGGATCGATAAAGAGAGAAAACCCTAGACCATAATGTGACAGATAAGCCCCTAGCTCGAGTGACAGAGGAGACCTCACCTAGACCAACAATGCTTCCAAAATCAGTAATTTTTTCTAACCCTTTAAAACCCCAAATCGAGAACTGATTTTGAACTTTGGTTCTGAATCGACAATGTGAGATCCAAAAGTATGGCCAAGGAAGGGTGTTAATCACTAGTGTCCAGACCATGACCTAAATTATTGATTCAATGGGTTCTAACTTTTAGCAATGTCTCTTTGTGAAGATTTTATCAACTCCACATGGATTGCATAATCTTTTGTATATTTCCACTCCAAAGGATTCTTTCTTGTGTTTTTTTCTCTACCATTAAAAAACTTTACTTTTGGAATAGGGGTGATGGTTTTGGGGTAAATTTGGTCTCTTAATTAAACAATCAAACCTATAATTCAAGCCAACCACCATGACTGTCATGAAAACTCAATGTCGGTGACAATGCCAAATCTCCCCATCCACTTATGGAGTCTACTAGTTCATGATGAAAGACTTGAAATGCATTGCATATATTTTTTAATTTTGACATATGTCGGGTCTAATAGGGAATCATTACATATGCTCGAATTGACATTGAGCTTGATCTAAGTAATAGTTCACCTAATAAGGTAACCCAAGAGGGGAAAACTCTCAATAGGTCTAGTCACTGGATTCTAGAAACATGGATTTTTGGTGTATCACTTTCCAATATATTTTCCATTTACAGGGTTACTATATAGGAGGCTCATCCCCAAGGAAAAAATTCGATACAATAAACCTAGAGGATGGAAATTGTTAGAGAAGAAACCTTCAATGATAACTCCAAAATGACATAACGATTAATTAAGAGCGACAACATCAATTAAGTCACCCAACCCTAAACCAAAAGCATCAACTCATATACATAACCCTTCCATTAATGGTGGAGATGTCAATGTGGCCTTAGTTTCCTGTTGTTGAATGGAGATAGTCACAAGAAAAAACCCCTCTTGTGAGATGAAGAGGAATCAAGAATCATATAATTCATATCCAAAGAAGGACATAGTGTCTTCATCTATCTCAGATGTAACACAAGGTTCAAAGTAAAGTGTTACTCCATCAACTATAAACAAGTCCTCAACAAGATGGAAAGATATCTGAAAGAAAAAATGGGAAAAGGAAATTCCAATGTATCTTCAAATATGCATCCAATCATTTCAAGAACCCAAAACATCAATAGATCAAGCTTATACCTTAGCTAAGTCAAACATTAGTTGCAATCATTGCTCGAACAAAAGGTTACATAATTGAATATCAAACCTTAATGTAATGTGGAATGGAAATGGTCCCAAAATATTCGTTACACCCCCTATTCCTAACCTTGAAAGCTATGTATGTATGGAACAAATTAGGCTTACAAATCCTCCATCCTTCTCTCTTTGGCCTCACTTGTTTTTACAAATATTGCACCCTTAGTGCACCTTTCCTTTCCATATCACGTACAATCTTGGACGTTTACTCTTGCCTTCTAAGATCCAACACTTCCACATAAGATCGCAATCCTTTGTGTCCACCTCTTATGGCATCCAATCACTCAATCACTAACCTTATTCTTTTAGCATCAATCTTCGTTGTACTCCTTTCAACCTCTTCATCCCTTTTTCCCTTTAACAATGCATTTTATAGTCACTTTTTCCTTATCTCGAAGACTAAACCTCCTTCTCTCAAAGTTCATTTCCTCTTGAGTACCAACTGCATCTCGATGAACAATATTTTAATGGGATTCCAATAATCTTGGAAAACTTATTACAATGATTCACCTTCACTTTTTTTTCAATTAACATGTTTTCCACCTCAACTGTTTGGTTTTCTATGCCCAACTCATCATTATGTTTCTTTCACTCTTCTTTTCCTCCCACACACATATTAATATGTTCCTTATGTTTATTTTTAATGTAAACTAGAGTCTATTTACACTTGAAAACCTACTTCTATTACTGTGATTACACCTTATTACTCATTGTCTATGCTACTTTAGATGGACATGCGTCTAAATGTTCCTACATCAAAACTTTGTTGTAAGTAGTAGTAATAAGAATAATATTAGTAATAACTTTCCTTGATGTTTCTGCATCAACCTTCCTAGAAGTGATCACTTGCTTTTACAACAAATCAATCTTGAATATTATATTCATATTTTATATGGGTTTATTTTGAATTATAAATGTAAAATACTGCAGGTTTAGCTCATTAGTGTTTCCTTTATGCAAACAAAATGTAAATTAAGTTGTTAGCATAGCTGCTGGCAGATCTTTATTTCCATTTGTTGGAATTGTATCCAAAGAGTTTAGAGAGAAGTAATATGCATATGTAATGTTTTTCATTAAATCATTGTGTAGGGGAATACAAGTTAGGTCTTTAAGGTGACCCTTTTTCAAGATAGAGATTTGGTCATTCAAAGACTTACAGGACAATTTTTAATTTTTGGGTATGTTATTAAAAATAAAAAAATATTGGAGAACATAAATATACATAAGATATAGATGCAACAATGTACATGCTAACATATAAAATGTCAAAACGTCCTAATATTAAACAGAGTATTAGATTGATTTATTAGTACACAATGAAATCCTGATCTGAAATAAAAATACGTGCAAAACTACTTTCCCAGTTTCTTTGTGGAAAACTAGTTGGATATCATTTTTTTTGGATATATACTCATTTTTTTTTTGTGTATCTTCTCATTTCACCACCTCCTCATGTGGGAGTTGTCTATATTCTTCTTTTTTTTCTCTCTTATGCAAGGCCCTTCGCTATTTTATATCTTGGTTAGTTTCAATCTTTATTTTCCTTGTCTTGCATCACAGGGGTACCAATCACAGAATGATTTTATTTGATGATGTTTCATCTCCCAAATTTATAGCCAATGTCAAAAGAACAAATGGATATGCGATTAGCATTTGGATATCTCGATGTAGTATGTTTAAAACTACCCCAAATTGACATAACTGTTTATAAATTTTATCATTCTTGCTCAATGAGTTCATTATACATGTATTAATTGAATGTGTTAGATTGTTTTCAACAATTTGTCTTTTATTGGTGTTTATAATAATAATAATAATATAATTTTAAAGTCACAGCCTGGCCAAGTTTTCAACCATTCGTCTTTTATTTGTGTTAATAATAATAATAATAATAATTTTATTATAAATTCGTGACCTATCCAGACACCAAATTTGATGTATGAGACCCCATTGTGTATTAAAAACTAGAGAATTCCAAATCAATGATTTTGTCATATTATCAAAGTCCATTTTTCTCATATAAGCTTATATCAACTTACATTTATAATATGAATCTATTTTTTTAACAGTGATGGTTATATTGAATTCGTAACAAAAGCCAAGAATTTCAAGTTTTGCCTATAGGGAAAAGGTACAAACAACCACTAATGATTTAGGATTTCTAGCATTGGATATTTAAAAAAACCCATATTATCCCCTATTGCTTTCAAAACCATCTTGTTACAATAGTGTAACAATAAACCCAAAAATTCTTCCCCAAATGTAAATCTCCTATAGGGAATAACTCAAGGAAAATGAGTCATACCATGGCTTGAACACCAATCTTGAGTTTTCGAAAAAACAAGGACCTCCATTGAGGACTGTTATTCCCAATTTCTAGGGATAACTAGGAGATCATGTCTCGAGGCCCACACGTCCTAGACATGGAGTACCGAGAGCGGGATTCACCGGAGCATGGCCCTGGAGGGCCCATCTTTCTTCTCTTTCATTAGACTTGTCTTGTCAGCAACATCAACACCCATCACCTTCAGCTTGGACTTGTATCAGAGAAGACTCTTGATCCATGAGGTAATTGGTCCAAGTATCATGGTATGTATCATATTTGATCGTTATAACCTTTAGATATATGCATCAAATTCCTTTTATTTCTGATGACTGCTTGGATCTTACATTAACCCACTTGACCATGGTTAGGGGATTGAAAAAGTACCCTAGCAAGCTTGTACCCATAGGTTTTGGTTTTCCACCGGGGGGTGTTGAAGGGCCATCATCCCCTCCCATCACATCATCACTTTTACATCTTATCTCCCACTCATCTGCCCCATTCCCCTAGTCTGGGCATTAGGATGATCTGTTTGTGGGGTTACACCTTATCTTGTGGGAAGAAGGGGATAAAGGCCCAAAAGGTAAAAGCAGTTGGTAAAAGTTAAAAGCCATAAAAATGAAACCTAGAGATGCCTCGCACAGGGATCCCCGAGAAGGCAATAAAAGGCCTCTCAGCAAGAAATAAGAGGGACCCAAAGAAAAATAACAAAACAAGACCTAGCCAAGAGGATAGGGGGTCTCATCACGAGCCAGTCTATTATGTTCATGGGTACCTATCAGTATGAAATTTCCATTATATGGTTACCACGCCAGGGAAGTGACCTTTGGTTGCATGGCCAAGGGAAGGGGGTCTCATCACGAGCCAGCCTTATCATCTCTGTGAAATTATTTGTGGGTAACACTGTCAGCTCTGGTCACCACACCAAGGCAATGTCCTCTAGTAAGACCTTGAAATAAAAAAAATAAGAAAAAGAAATAAATAAAAGAAATAATAAAGGCAATAAAGGGCTTGGAAAGAATTGCATCCATGACAGGTACAACTCGCCTTCTACAAAGGCACCCACAGGTAATATCGTACATCCCTGTCTTTCACTCTACCTGTGTGTCCGAACATCCTGTGACCACATCATCTCGTGTTACATGGCTTGGATGATACCCTCTGGGGACTTTCCTTTTCCTATGGATGCTGGCCCAATAGAGTATTTTGTCTTTTTCTTCGTCTTTGTATTATAGGTCATTGTAATATCTTTGAGCTATTGAATGATATATCAGGGGTTCTATGCATGTATTTGATAAAATTAATGATGAAATGTGATTAACATTGCTATGATCCCTGTGACTAATGAGCCCATGGAGGGAAAAAATTTTGATGTGCAGGACCATGCCCGACGGACAGGTACCAGTTGGACCGGTACACATGGGGAGATGATTAGTTTGGACCTCCATGGGGATGAAGAGCCCATAAGATGGTTGTTGGGACCCCATAAGGGGCATATACAGGACAGTGATTGGATGAGCCTTTGCACATGAGAAGAAGAATGGCGTTCCACCCAGGACACTTTGGCTGAGCCCAACTCAGGGGGGTTGACCCACTTTAGATGGAACATTTTCCTTTTGATGACCAGGACGTCACCCAGGATGTCTTGACATCTCCTTGAGCGTGTAGAATTTTGACAAGACGGTTGCCACATGTGGTAGCTTGGAGGAGCCCAGGAAGGGCTAATGTTTGACTTCCTGATGCTGGACTAGCTCCAAAAGGGCCTAACGTCTCCCTCAGAGGGGCTTGACATCTCACTTTTTGCTCATTTATGTCTTTTACTTAGCAGTTAATGTAAAAATAATATGATTTTGGTTTGTAGCCTTGTCGGCTATTTTTAATGACCTAATTTTAATTAAAGGGTCATGATACACTATATATTGAGGATGTTTTTCCCTCATTTGGACATAACAACACAACTCACACTTGTGAGGTCTGATTTTTGTGCCATACTTGGGTATTTGGTCTTTTAAAGTGAGGCGCACTTGTTGATGGAAGGATTTTCTTAGCATGTTTGGCATTTCTCTTGAAGGAAGGTTTACAACTAGGGTTTGCATATGCTTTTCATCATGATATGTAAGTGTTTTTCTTGCAAAACTTCTTAATTGAATGGTTGTAGGTTTATAATTCTTGCATTTACTTATAAATTTGTTGATTTTAAAACCCTAGGTGACAATCAAACAAGTAGGTCCTTGTCTCATGTCCCCTTAGAGAGAAATTTTCAGCCATTGAAGAAGGAAGAAATATCCTAGCCTTTGCTACACTCTTCTCACTTCTTCCCTTAAGCTAGCTTTGATTTTAAAGGTTAAAAGGAGGGTGACGTCCTAGGCCTAGGTTATATACACCTAGGGCCATCCATATTCTAGGGTTTTAGTGATAGAGCCTTCCCATTGAAACACTCTCCCTCACTTGATTCTCTTGTTTTATCTTTTCTCATATGCTAGCCATTTTTCCAAGTTTTACCTAAAGAAGGAGGAAAGAGCACGAGGCCTTTCTTAAGCAACACCGGAGTGAGCCTCTTTCCCCTAGGGTTTTGATTCTAGGGCCCTGCCATTGCATCACTCTAGAACCCTTCCCTCTTGTCTTTATCCTATTACTCCTTCAACCTTACGTCCTCTCCTCGAATGACTCCATATACCCTTAGGCACTGATCTTAGACACACAACGTTGAAGTGGTAGTGCTCAAACCAACTCTCAAAACCTTAAATTTTGAAACCCTAACTAGGCTGACGTCATAGTTGGTTATTCCATCTTGATGCAACAAATATTTATAATAAGAAATTAGATGATGGTTAAAGGCATTTATTGAGTAAATGATTGATTGAATATATTGTTTTCTACATCATCTCGATAGTTATTGATGAAATAATACTTTTCCATTGCTATATTGATAAAACATTGATCTCATTAATACCTATTGTTTCATTTGCTTATTTATTGATGTCAGATAATCACATGAAGTACTAACCCACTAATATATAGCCTATATACATATTATCTTGTTATTGTCTTGTTCCAGGCAGGTGTTCTCTTTTGGGCATACACTTCTTTATTGGCTGATTAGCCAGATTATCTGACCTTTGGTGGTAACATGTGAGGAGGAAAATTTTCCTTGATATTTATACTTTGGCCTCTTCAAAACCCCAGGTTTCCGTGGACGTCTCCCCTGGGTTAACCTCCCTAAATAGAAAGAGCCTCCCCATCGAGGTGACATTAGGTGGGGAAGGTTCCTGTTACGCCAGTTTGGCCTCAATCCTCTAGCCTTTTGACCTAGCTACAAACTGTGCGATAACATTTTGGCGCCATTTCTGGGGAACACTAAGTCAATCTTCCTCAATGAAAAACCTTTTACGATAAGCCTTGCCTCAAAGACCTTTTCTTACAAGCTTACCTGGCGACTCCACTAGGGTTTTATTCCCCTTTTTCTTTGACAGTTTCAAGTAAATTATCTGGTGACTCCACCAATGATGACCCGTAGTGGGCAACAATACTCAAATCCCACTACTATGGCCATTGTCACCCTAACAAGATCTGCGCCCCCAATTAATCTTGATCCACACAAATGGTCTTAATTAGAGAGTTTCAACTATTTCGACTTTCGTAACACTCAAGGGGGGCTGCATGACTTACCCGAGGATGCAAATTCTTGGCTACCTTTCTTCTCAGGAAAAGGCATCCCTGGAAACTCGCATTGGAACCAGTTCTATGATAGTTTTGATTTTCATTTGGCTGGTCAATATCACCCTGATGTCTTCATGAGGCTCTTTGCAAGTTCCCTTATAGGAGATGCTAAAGTTTGGATTGATGGGTGCCCTAAAGGAAGCATGAAAAACCATGAAGAAATACAAAAGGCCTTTAAAATAAGGTGGTGTGATAGTGAGCACTCACAAGACTCCTTTTCCCAATACCTTAGCATTTGTAAAGGACCCTGTGAGAGTATCATAGATTTCAGTGATAGGTTCAACCTTCTCCTCAAAAGGGTCCGATCAAAGGTGGGCTCCGAGCAAGCCATCATTGATCACTTCTTGTCCTCCTTGGAAGGAACCGTGCAATTCAACGTTAAGGACTGGTCACCAGCAAATTTAGAAGAAGCACAAGACTTGGCCTTTTAGATCGAGAGGAACCTTGATTTTGACGATTACATTCATCAAAGAAATCTTACACAAAATTGTGAACTATGGGATCCTGGTAATGAGCCTATGGTGGAATCTGAACCTCCAAGGATCCTTCAGGTCGAACTCACTCCCACTAAGAGGAAATGGAGCTTCTCCCATTGAAGTGTTATCCCTTCCCAAGAACCCCCTTTGAAAAGGACCCATCCTAAGGATGAAGTTGAATCTATCTTACCTGAAAATGCTGAACAAAATCTTCCTAAATATTTCTCTCTTTTTATCCACCAAGTGGGACACCCTGTTTCCAGAGTTTGTGAGTTCACACCGTTTTATGTCTCTCTCTGAGTCAAAGATTCTCTCCTTTGTAACTGTCTCCTGCACCCAAGTTCCACAACCAACATGATGATGGAAGAGGTTATGCATCAATTAGGCCCGAAGATCTCACAAGAAAACACTGGAGGTGACTTTGTGAAAGGAATCATTAACAACCTCGAGGTGGCCCTTGACTCCTACCCCAGTGCTCCTTTCTTGATAAATGTGGTCATCATAGATGATGTAAACAATTTTGGGATTATTATTCACAAAGATCTCATAGAACACTTGAATGGAAGTATTTACAAGAAGCAATCTAGAGCAACCATCCCTCATCCTGGAGGGGGATTCGTTACCACCTATAATGAGCCCCTTGTTAGCTCCCCGGTTGAAACCTCTAATGAGCCAAGTGACCAAATTTTATGCAAAAACAATGGCCTTAATAATTGGTTCATCTAGGAAGGGAAGTTAGATATGGATACCGTTGAAGAGACCGAAGGAATCTGGACCTTGGAATTCGATGGATCACACTCAAGCTTTGGATCAGGCGCTGGAGTAGTCTTAACATCCCCTTCGGGTGAGGTCTTTTACAATTCATATAGGATGGAATTACGTTGCACTAACAATGTGGCCAAGTATGAAGCCTTGATTCTAGGACTCAATTTAGCAATTGACAAAGGTGTTACAATCCTAGAAGTAAAAGGGGACTCAGACCTCATTGTGTCACAAGTTTTGATGAGATTTTCCACTAAAAATGAAAAGTTGAAAAAGTATCGAGATGTGGCTCAAACCCTTTCAAAATCCTTCAGAAAATTGTCAATCGAAGCCGTCCCTCGAGAAGAAAACCACGTGGTTGATGCTTTGGTTGTCTCCACTTCTACTTTACAACCATGTGAAGGATCTTTTCACAACCTGTGCAAGATGGAGGTTCTTTTGAGGCCTTCTATTCCCGACAATTTGGAACATTGGCAGGTGTTCGAGGATGATGATCAAATTGTCAGATTCATGGAGAACATAAAAGATTTTACTGATTCACAAGTTTCTTTCCTGGCCGATTCTATGGATTTGGAAGTCATCAACCTACAAAACAATACCTTACCAAAGGGTTGTATTCCCCTGGAAAACCTTTTTGACAGGCATGATGTTTTTAAGGGAAAAAGAACCAACAAGCAAGCTGAAGAAGCCCTGGAATTCAATATCGGTACAGATATGGACCCAAGGATGGTCAAAATAGTAAAGGGCACCACCAAGAAAGAAATAAATGAGATACTAGCACTCATCAGAGAATTCAGAGATACCTTTGCTTGGAACTATGATGATTTGAATGCCTATAGGGGGGATGTCATCCAACACACCATACCTTTGGTAGAAGGAGCCAAGCCATTCTGACAAAAGCTAAGGCATATCAACCCAAAGTTGGCAAGCCAAATACAAAAGGAGCTCCAAAAGATGGTCGATGCTGGTATCATAGCCCCTATCATGTACTCTTCTTGGATGTCAAACTTGGTAGTTGTTCGGAAGAAAAATGGTGATATCCACCTGTGTGTTGATTTTCGCAACCTCAACCAGTTGTCTTTAAAGTATAATTATCCCCTCCCAAATATGGTACATTTTCTTCAGTGGGTCACAGGGACAGGGTTGATGTCTATGCTAGATGGGTTCTCAGGGTACAACCAAGTCTTACTCAAAAGGGAAGACCAACTCAAAACTGCATTCACTACACCTTGGAGAACTTTTATGTACTTCAGGATGTCGTTTGGTCTTATGAATGTTGGTGCCACTTTTCAGAGAGAAATGGATTTTTCCTTCAGAGACCTCATACAAAATATCATAGAAATTTACCAAGATGACCTTACAATTGTGTCCAAGGATAGGAAAGACCATCTCTCCCACTTTAGGATTGTTTTTGAGCGATGCAGAAAGTATGGTATCTCACTAAATCCTAAGAAATTTGTCTTTGGGATTGACGAAGGAAAATTTTTAGGACATGTGGCCTCACAAGGAGGAGTCTCCATTGATCCTGAAAGAGTCCAGTCGATAAAGGATGTCTGCCCTCCGGCCAACAAAAAATCTTTGCAATCTTTTCTCGGAAAAATCAACTTCATCCACAAATTTGTGCCAAATTTTGCCGAGAGGATAAAACCTTTGAGTGATTTGTTGAAAAAGGATGTTTCTTTCAGGTGGGGAGATGAGACCAACAAATCCTTTGAAGATATCAAAAATTCCATCTCCCAAGCCCCTGTCTTGATTAGTCCTGATTTTTCGCAAGATTACATAATATTCTCGTTTTCATCCCAAGATACTATTGCAGGTGTCCTGATGCAAAAGGATGTTGATAACTATGAACACCCCATGGCCTTTATGAGAAAAGTCCTAAGAGACTCAGAGTTAAACTACTCCATCACAGAGAAACACGCATATTCCTTGGTCAAGTCCCTCAAACACTTTAGGAACTACATTGGTTACAATAAAATCAAGGCTTATGTCCCATACCCAGCTGTGAAGGACGTTTTATCACAACAAGACTGCATGGGTACTCGAGGGAAGTGGGTTTCCAAAATCCAAGAGTATGACCTAGAAATAAAACCCACCAAGATAATAAAAGGACAAGGTTTGGCCCAAATGCTGACTGAAAGCAATCAGGAATCCATACAAATGGGTGAGAATGAGCAAGTAAATGTAATGATCAGTGAACTAGAACATGACAAGTGGTATTTTGATATTGTTTATTATCTAAAGAACTTGTCTTGCCCTGATCACTTAGTGGATTACAAGAGAAGGGCTTTGATATTGAGAGCTATGAAATACTGCTTGACTGAAGATGGACTTGGATGGAAAAATCTTGATGGTGTTATACTTCAATGTGTGAGCAAGGAAGAGGCAAAGAAGATACTGGAATAATTGGACTCTGAGCATTGTGGTGGACATTTTGTTTCTCGTACTACTGCTCATAAGATCTTGAGTGCCGACTATTATTGGCCAACACTTTTTTCAGACACTTACCAGCACGTCTGATCTTGCCAACCTTGCCAGTACTTCTCCGACAAACCGAGACTCCTAGCACAAGCTTTAAAAATGGTAGTAGTAGAGGCACCCTTTCAGCAATGGGGTTTGTATTTTGTTGGTGAGTTCAAATACAATTCAAGTAATGGCTATCAGTGGATCCTAACAGCTACAGACTATTTCACCAGATGGGTCAAATCAATTCCTACAAAAAAGGCCACCGAGGAAGTAGTCATGAATTTCTTGGAAGATCGGATCATAACTAGGTTCGGTGCCCCTTCCAAGATCACTACAGATAATGCCAAAGCTTTCAGCTCCTATTCTTTGGTAGAGTTTTGTTTCAAATATGGAATTACCCTATCCCATTCCTCCAACTACTACCCAAAAGGAAATGGATTAGCAGAATCAACCAATAAGAACCTCATGAATATTCTGAAGAAGGTTTTTGGAGAGAACAAAAAGTCATGGGATAGAAAAATAAAATACGCAGAATGGGCAGATCGAATAATGACAAAAACTTCCACAGGAAAAACTCCTTTTGAATTGGTATATGGTCTTGAAGCGAGGCTTCCTGTGAACCTCCAAATCCCTATCCTTCGTTTTTCTCAACAATACACCACATATGCAGAAGCAATCCAAGGAAGGATCAATCAGCTGATAGAGCTAGATGAGACGCGGAGAGGTGCCTTGGGTCAAATGATGAGAAATCAAGAAAATATAAAGAACACCTTTGATCATAAAGCCAAGGAAAGAAATTTTTCCAAAGGAGATCTTGTCCTACTGTGGGATAAGAGAAAAGAAAATCCTGGTATGCACAAAAAAATCGACAATCTATGGGGAGGCCCTTATAAAATCATGAGTTATGCAGGTACAAATTCTTTCAACCTAGAGACCATGGAAGGAGAAAACCTAAAGCTTCCAGTAAACGCTTTGCATATCAAGCATTACTACCCTCCAGAGACCTGACTCCACAGGTAAGTATAGGTAGGTAGGCATTTTTCCATGTATTATACCATTTGCATTTCATGATAGTTTGCTTCTTCACTTACATATTGATTTTTTTATTTCAGTCATATACATATATTATATTTGCGGGGTGGCAATACCACCCCACCTTTGTTACTGATTCCATTTTCGCGTATGAGCAGGTCTGCAGGTTATGCTAGAGATGTTGAGGTTCTCATGTGCTCTATAGTGAGCACATGTCCCCGAGTTGGAGCCAGATGTTATCCCCGTTTTCTAGGGATAACTAGGAGATCATGTCTCGAGGCCCACACATCCTAGGCATGGAGTACCGAGAGAAAGATTGACCTGAGCATGGCCCTGGAGGGCCCATCTTTCTTCTCTTTCATCAGACTTGTCTTGTCGGTAGCAACAACACCCATCACATTTGGCTTGGACTTCTATCATAGAAGACTCTTGCTCCATGAGGTAATTGGTCCAGGTATCATGGTATGTGTCATGTTTGATCATTATAACCTTTAGATATATGCATCAAATTCCTTTTGTTTCTGACGAATGCTTGGATATTACATTAACCCACTTGACCATGGTTGCAGGATTGACAAAGTACCCTAGCAAGCTTGTACCCATAGGTTTTGGTTTACCACCGGGGGGTGTTGAAGGGCCATCGTCCGTTCCCATCACATCATCACTTTTACATCTTATCTCCCACTCATCTGCCCCATTCCCCTAGTCCGGGCATTAGGATGATCTGTTTTTGGGGTTACACCTTATCTCATGGGAAGAAGGGGCTAAAGGCCCAGAAGGTAAAAGCAGCTGGTAAAAGTTAAAAGCCATAAAAATGAAACCTAGAGATGCCTCGCCCAGGGATCCCTGAGAAGGCAATAAAAGGCCTCTCAGCAAGAAATAAGAGGGACCCGAAGAAAAATAACAAAACAAGACCTAGCCAAGAGGATAGGGGGTCTCATCACGAGCCAACCTATTATGTTCATGGGTACCTAGCAGTATGACATTTCCATTATCTGGTTACCATTCCAGGGCAATGACCTTTGGTTGCATGGCCAAGGGAAGGGGGTCTCATCACGAGCCATCCTTATCATCTCTTTGAAAGTATTTGTGGGTAACACTGTCAACTCTGGTCACCATGCCAAGGCAGTGTCCTATAGTTAGACCTTGAAATAAAATAAATAAGAAAAAGAAATAAATAAAAGAAATAATAAAGGCAATAAAGGGCTTGGAAAGAATTGCATCTATGACAGGTACAACTCGCCTTCTACAAAGGCACCCATAGGTAATATCGTACATCCTTGTCTTTCACTCTACTCGTGTGTCCGGACATACTCTGATCGTAGTATCTCGTGTTACATGGCTTGGATGATACCCTCTGGGGACTTTCCTTTTCCTATGGATGCTGACCCAATAGAGTATTTTGTCTTTTTCTTCGGCTTTGTATTGTAGGTCATTGTAATATCTTTGAGCTATTGAATGATATATCAGAGGTTCTATGAATGTATTTGATAAAATTAATGATGAAATGTGATTAACATTGCTATGATCCCTGTGACTAATGAGCCCATGGAGGGTGAAGTTTTTGATGTGCAGGACCATGCCCAACGGACAGGTACCAGTTAGACTGGTACACATGGGGAGATGATTAGTTCGGACCTCCATGGGGCTGAAGAGCCCATCAGATGGTTGTTGGGACCCCATCAGGGGCAGAGACAGGGCAGTGAATGGATGAGCATTTGCACATGAGAAGAAGAAGGGAGTTCCACCCAGGACACTTTGGCTGAGCCTAGCCCAGGGAGGTTGACCCACTTCAGATGGAGAATTTTCCTTTTGATGACCAGGACATCACCCATAATGTCTTGACATTTCCTTGAGCATGTAGCAGTTTGATAGGATGACTGGCACATGTGGCATCTTGGAGGAGCCCAGGAAGGGCTAAAATTTGACTTCTGGATGCTGGACTAGCCCCAAAAGGGCTTAACGTCTCCCTCAGAGGTGCTTGACGTCTCACTTTTTTCTCATTTATGTCTTTTACTTAGCAGTTAATGTAAAAACAATATGATTTTGGTTTGTAGCCTTGTCGGCTATTTTTAATGACCTAATTTTAATTAAAGGGTCATGATACACTATATATTGAGCATGTTTTTCCCTCATTTGGACATAACAACACAACTCACACTTGTGAGGTCTGATTTTTGCGCCCTACTTGGATATTTGGTCTTTTAAAGTGAGGTGCACTTGTTGATGGAAGGATTTTCTTAGCATGTTTGGCATTTCTCTTGAAGGAAGGTTTACAACTAGGGTTTTCATATGCTTTTCATCATGATATGTAAGTGTTTTTTCTTGCAAAACTTCTTAATTGAATGGTTGTAGGTTTATAATTCTTGCATTTACTTATAAATTTGTTGATTTTAAAACCCTAGGTGACACGGACAAAAGTAGGTCCTTGTCACATCTCCCCTTAGAGAGAAATTTTCAGCCATTGAAGAAGGAAGAAAGAGCCTAGCCTTTGCTACACTCTTCTCACTTCTTCCCTTAATCTAGCTTTGATTTTAAAGGTTAAAGGAGGGTGACGTCCTAGGCCTAGGTTATGTACACCTAGGGTCGTCCATCTTCTAGGGTTTTAGTGATAGAGCCTTGCCATTGCAACACTCTCTCTCACTTGATCCTCTTGTTTTATCGTTTCTCATATGCTAGCCACTTTTCCAAGTTTGACCTAAAGAAGGAGGAAAGAGCACGAGGCCTTGCTTAAGCAACACCAGAGTGAGCCTCTTTCCCCTAGGGTTTTGATTCTAGGGCCCTGCCATTGCAGTACTCTAGAACCCTTCCCTCTTGTCTTTAGCCCATTAATCCTTCAACCTTGCATCCTCTCCTCGGATGACTCCATATACCCTTAGGTACTGATCTCAGACACACAACGTTGAAGTGGTATTGCTGAAACCAACTCTCAAAACCTTAAATTTTGAAACCCTAACTAACTAGCTAGCCCTAACTAGGCTGACATCATAGCTAGTTATTCCATATTGACGCAACAAATATCGATAATAAGCAATTAGATGATGGTTAAAGGAATTTATTGAGTAAATGATTGATTGAATATATTGTTTGCTACATCATCTTGATAGTTATTGATGAAATAATACTTTTCCATTGCTATATTGATAAAATGTTGATCTCATTAATACTTGTTGTTTCATTTGCTTATATATTGATGTCAGATAATCACATGAAGTACTAACCCACTGATATATAGCCTACATACATATTATCTTGTTATTTTCTTGTTCCAGGCAGGTGTTCTCTTTTGGGCATACACTTCTTTATTGGTTGATTAACCGAATTATCTGACCTTTGGTGGTAACATGTGAGGAGGAAACTTTTCCTTGATATTTATACTTTGGCCTATTCAAAACCCCAGTTTTTCGGGGACGTATCCCCTAGGTTAACCTACCTAAATAGAAAGAGCCTCCCCATCAAGGTGACATTGGGTGGGCAAGGTTCCTGTTACGCTAGTTTGGCCTCAATCCTCTAGCCTTTTGACCTAGCTACAAACTGTGCGATAACAAGGACTACATCCTTGTCTTTAGTGTTCTCAAACAGACAAGTGAAAAAAAACTTTTAAAGGGGAGCAATTTGAACTTTATTGTGAGCAGATGAGGCCCACACAGAGTTGATATAGGGCGCCATTTTGGATATGTGTGGCTTTGGCCCTCCAAAGTAACCAATCAGATCCCCTTTTGTTGAATACTTCATCCCTCCTATGATCCATTCCTTTGGAGGAATTAGCTTAAGAGATCACGTTGATGATAGAAAATGATTTTTTTCTTTGGACCACGATTAGATAAATTTCTTAGGGAAAATGTTGGATCATGAATCAAAATATCAAAATCTATGAACCTTGTTATAATTATTTCCTATAAATGGAAATGGTTCAACATCTGATGGAACCATTTCCAGGAAGAGGAAAAACATCCTTTGTCAAGAAAAACAGAAATGTAAAAATCTAAATATGCATGTGAAAATGATGGGCATTTGGAGGGAAATAGGATGGGTAATGGGTTCTACAACCACAAAAAGTAAATCTAAACCTGAGTCAACCAAAAACTAACCTCAACAACATCATTTTTCGGTTTCATTTGCAAACTATGAGGTTGAGACCTCAAAGCACTAGAAATAATAGGAATCTAGAGACCATTAGCACAATGAAAGTGACAACATAACAACGATCATTTAGAGAGTGTATTTGGCATAACAACACTCTCATTTGGTGAATTTGGAGTGCAATATCTTTAGAAATCTCCTTCTCTTTTTTCTCAAGCAAAAAAGCCTCCTTTCTATGATTATGATTATGATTATAATTTGAATCTATGATGTAATTTATAAGTGGCATATAGGAAATGAAATAATGAAATTAGAGTTAATAATTGTTTTTTTTTTTTTTAATCTAAATTCTATTAAAAGTTTAATAGTTTATTATTTAAAAATCATAAATTTTAATTTTAATAGTTCAACCTTCTTTCTCCTTTTCCAACTTCAACAATGCTCTACTCAAACATTAAATATACTCATGATCTATAGTATTTTTCAAAGAGTACCCCATATTAACTAAGGAATCCATGAGGTTAATAAAGAATATTGGAAATTGGTATCTACAAGAAGACTATACCTATCTAATAATTTATGGTGTAATAGTTTCCCTTCATATCCTACCAAAATATGTCGTGGATAGGTTAATTATATGGGAGATTTCTTACCAAACTATTATATAGGGATTCAACATATCATTTGCTAAACCTGCAAGGAAAAGGACTTTCATTCCATATAATATATGCCTTGGCCATTATTTATTATTGAACTCTAAGAAATCAAGGTAATAAGCCGGTGCTATGCTTGAGTACGTATTCTAAAAAGGTTAATTTATATGACATGTTGTTATGGTTACAAATCACAGTGAAATGGTGTCTATTAATTGTCCATACACACATGAGTAGTCGGGCAATGAAATTGTTGGATCATGCTGTGATTGATTCCAATGGTTTGATTGATTGATGTCAAGTGATTGATTGATGTCAAAGGATTGATTGATTGATGATTTATGTAATATAATATGTATTGTCCTTGATGAGAATGCATAGATGAAGATGGATCAATGAGTTGTCATTGAT
>ML808694.1:465136-481953 GCA_009831015.1 Picea engelmannii | reverse complement strand
ATATGAAGCAATATCCTAACTCTCTGGGAAAAATATCCCATGAGTCTTAGAAGTAGATCGAAGAATAATAGTCATCCTACATAAAGATATGGGACCTCATTGAAGACATTACCTCACAATGTAAACTACCAAATTTTGTCCCTCCAGAGGGATTTCTTCTTGTATATCAAGTATTAAATAAGTTTGAGGAATAAATGTAAAAGTACAAATAGAAAGTTATAAATATATCAGTGTTACAGAGAGGACGTCTTCAGAAGTTCTTAACAAGTGAAGTTTGGAAACTTACTCAATTCAAATGCACATTTCCAAAAATAGATAAGTATATAATAAGATTCACTTCCTATTTTAAGAGTGTAAAAAAAACATATTTTCCCTAAAATTATTTAATGTAATAAATTTTTTGTTAATTGGGAGAAATTTGATCAAGAAGTTGTTAAAGACTTAACCCCTAGTTCTCTTGAGGGTTAAGTCAGAAAATTAGTTTGTATAATTTATTTTATAATGTATAAATAGAAGAATAAAAAACAATGTATGGGTGTTTTTTCTTTAGATGTACATTGGATGAAGATTGTAAATGAATTATTTCTATTACTATCATCAATTTAGAAGCCATTCTATGGCCATAGACATTTTGCAAAAGGAGACTTGTTGTGCAGTTTATCATGTGGGTTATTTCGTTGTTTAAATGATTTCTCACAATGTTTAATAAGAATTTATTATTATATTTCCAAGTTATCTTGATTCAAAACTAAAATTCTTTCAAGCGAAATCCTTTTAGAAAATGTTTAATGTGTTTAGAAAATGTTTAATGTGTTTCTCCAATTAGGTTTAAATCTTTATTTTTTCTTGTTAATTTTTGTTTTGAAAAGCTTGTTGTTTATTTCATAATTTTTTGTAGAATTAATTATGTAGATTGTTAAGAATTAAATTCTTATATTTCCATGTTATTTTCAATATATGTTTTTAATACCTTTTTTCCCCAAAAAGTATTTATGTTAAGACATATTTTACTATAGATTAAATTAATCCTTGGACAAAATGAATTACAATCAACTTTTCATCTACTTACCTCTCAAAAAAAAAAATTCTTCTCTCTTCTAATACTAATTTCACTTAGTTTTTATTTACTATTTCACAACAAAATCCATAAAAACATAAATATAAAAGAAAAATTAAACCTATCTTAAAGCTCATTGAAAGGGGGTCATAAGTGAACTATGTTTTAGAGAGAGGAGAGCGCATAGGGTTTGAGCCTTGATGCACTGTGCGCCTTCGCATCATGGCACCACCAGATCTCCTATGTTCATGCATGGTGCACCTACCCTACCACATTCCCTGACACAGTAAGATGAATGAAGACAGAGGGGTGAAATCCCCCTCTTATCGGAATGCAGTCGCATATGAGACAGAAAGATCTAGATTGCATCGATCGCCCTTTGAACCCCCGCCACATCTACGGGACCAAATCATGCACGAAGAGACTAGACAAGACAGAGGTATGAGCATGGATGTGAAAGCATCACATCCAAAATATTCTCGAACCTGGGTACCAGGAAAATGCATTCCACGGACACCAACAACACCAAAATATGTCATAAAATGAACCAGGGTAGGCGAGCATACCTAGTTCATGAGGGATCATGCACTCAATGGAAAATTTATTGGACTATGGCCCTCAGAACGAGACCTAGCACACTGGATCAAAACCTGGTGGACTCTGAAAGGAGACTATGAGCTCCAGCTAAGTTCCAAAGGGATTTTCACAGTGATATTCTACAACCTAGAAGACAAAGACCGCATCTTTGAAAGCAGACAATACTTCTACAACTCAACATGCATGTACTTACGCTTCTGGATGGACCACTTCAACCCTGAAAAATAAAATGTTTCCTACACCCCAGTATGGATTTGACTCTACTCCATGCCTCAAGAGTTATGGATAGAAGAGATACTAGTGGGATAGGAAACACTCTTGGCAGGCATGTCAAGTCCTCAGAATCCACCAATCAAAGGAAGACACATCTTATTTAAGAATTTGTGTCTAGATGGACATATCAAAAGCCCTACCAGGTTCGGTCGCACTAGAATACCAGGATGAGGAATGGGCTCATAACATAGCCTATGAACACATACCATTTTGTTGCAGGAAATGTCATGAACATGGGCACCTTTTCAGGGATTGCCCCCTCAATGCCCCAGTCAAACCAGAAACAAAGGATAAAATATGGGTTTACACAGGTCCAGAATCACAAAAAGAAAATGTCGAAGAAACCCCACCAAGGAGGGGGGTGAAGAAATTCCAACACCATCTCCTTTGATGCCCTCAATCGCCTTCTAGAGATAGAAGATATAGAAAACCCACATCTCTCAGTAGATAGCGGAAACAACAAAAGCAAGGAAAAACAACAGCAACAACCATGCATGGGGTAGATAATCAATCCAAAATCTCAAGCCCCTTTGAACCCAGAAAAGATCCCAACGATGGAAGAGGATATGATAATGGAGTTGAATGAGAAGGAGTTGGAAGACATAGATCTATATAAGCTAGAAGAAGCGCTAAACAAAAAGTATCTCCAAACAATCCTGGATGATCAACTGAAAAAATGCCACAAGGTCTTCCTAGACTCTACAGTTGAAGCCACTTCCAGGCTAGGTATAGGTGTTGATCCAAACCTATATCCTAGGAAAATCCCAAAGGAAACAAAAATACGAGGATGAAAATTTGTTCAACAATTGATAAAGGAGGCAGGTAACTACATGATCAACTCGAGACAAATCCAGCGTCTCTCGGAAAGTTCCTTATCTCACCCTCCCCCCCCCAACTATTAATGATGAAAATTGTCACATGGAACATTATAGGATTAAATGGAAGATCCAAGCAAAGGATTCTTCAAAACTATATAAAAGTTGAAGACCCAGACATCCTACTGCTACAAGAAACAAAATGTGCATGACAAATAGTGGAGGACGTATTCAAAATATGTTGGAAACAAATAAACTATTATCATCTTGACTCAAAAGGTGCAACAGGAGGGCTCGCCATTCTTTGGAATCCATCCACGGTGATAATGGATCAAGTAATCTCTATGAAAAGCACTATAACTGCTCACTATCGAGCAATAGGATCTGACAAAGATGGAATGATCACCAATGCTTACGGCCCTCAAAGAAACCAATAAAAAGATCTTTTCCTCAGAAGCATGTCCTATCTCGGATCACTTGTTGGGAAAAAACGCTAGATAATCGGAGGATACCTGAACATAATCCTCACTCTTGAGGAAAAAATAGGAGGGAAGAAACACCTGGAGCAGGACAGCTCAAAACTCTAGGAACTCATAGACAATCTCAAACTGGTCGAAATTGAAACAAGAAATGGCACCTTCACCTAGTCCAATAGGAGATCAGGCCCCCCACAAATTGCAAGCAGAATGGATCACTTCCTAATCTTGGAAACCCTTATTCTAGAAGGATCAATGGTCAAAGACAATATTCTCCCAAAAGCAGGATCAGACCATTGGCCAGTGCAGCTATGGATAGACATGATAGCCACTCCAAATTTCAAACCCTTTGGGTTCGAAAATTTTTGGTTATCCCACCCATATTTTTAGGAGTTATCCCGACTATGGTGGTAAAATGCAGAGATCCATCATGGAACTAGAATGAATAGATTCCAACAAAGTCTAAAAAACTTCAAGCACCAGTTGTGCCAATGGAACAAAGAATCATTTGGAAACATATTTCATGACCAAAAAGCACTAGAACAGAAACTTGAAGATATCCAGAAGAGGAACATCCAAACAGGTCATATAGATTCCCAACAACAATAGGAAGAGGATATCCTAAAAAGGCAGCTAAAAGAAAGATACAAGCATGAGAAAAACTTATGGAAGTAAAAATCTTATGTTCAATGGATTAAAGAGGGGGATAAAAACTCCAAATTCTTCCACAAATACATGATCCATAGATGCTTCATCAACCACATTACAAATATAGAATACAGTCAAGGTAACACCATCCTAACCCATGGGGAAATAGAAAATGAGTTGTGGGACTACTACAAAGATCCACTCTCAGAACCCCTCATAGACAGGACTCCAGCGATGGACAAGATCACTCAAAACATCCCAACCTTAATATTATCAAAATAGAATGTGGCCCTAATTCAACCCATATTGCAAGATGAAGTAGATCAAGCAGTGTAGGATCTCCCCAAGGGAAAAGCTCCAGGCCCAGATGGATTCACCACCGATTTCTTCCACCATTGTTGGCTTATGCGACGTGAAGAAGTATGGTTAGTCGTCGAGGAATCCAGGATTTCCATAAAATTCCTTCCAGCAAATGCCACTTTCCTCACTCTCATACCCAAGGAAGAAAGAGTCACCAATCCAAAGAACTTCATACCAATAGCGTTGTGCAATGTGATCTAAAAAATCATCTCCAAACTCATAGCTCTAAGGCTCATAGCTCTAAGGATAAACCCATTCTCCCTTTCATCATCTCCAAAGAAAAGTATGGATATGTGGAAGGCAGGAAAATAATGGATAGTGTTATTCTGGTCCATGAAATCATCCACTCTCTCAAAATCCCTCATGTCCCAGGTATGTTACTCAAGTTGGACCTCTCAAAATATTTTGATAAACTAAGCTGGAAATACATGAAATCCATTTTGGAATCTTTTGGCTTTAGCAAAGATTAGATCTCCTGGATATTGAACCTCACCTCCTCAACCTTTTTCTCAATCCTGGTCAACGGTCTTCCCTCCCAACTTTTCACCTCGACCCGAGGAATAAGACAAGGAGACCTGCTATCCCCCTTCATTTTTGTTATAATGGTTGAAGGCCTTTGCCGCTACATCAAAGAATCCATCCAGAATGGCTCACTTCAAGGCCTTAATCTTCATGGCCTCCAACCAGCATCCTCGCATAGCCAATTTGTCAATGACACCATGCTCCTAAACACCCCCACTGCCCAGGAATCTGGTAACTTAAGAACCATTCTCAATGACTTCAATGAAGCCTCAAGAACCTCATTCAACCTCGAAAAATATCAACTCTTCTTTTTCAACACGCTTGTAGCAGTCCAGCAACATATCTCACATTTGCTAAATATACCAATTTTCTCCCTACCTTCTCAATACTTAGGACTCCCACTCTCAAACTCAGTGACTCGCAACATCTCTTGGGATTCCCTTATTCTCTCAATCTCCAATCACCTTAGCAACTGGACTTTCCGCTCCCTCAACCTTCCATCTAGACTCACTCTTTTAAAATCTATGCTTCAAGCCATCCCAACCTATCTTTTCTCATCCCTTGTTGCACCCCAATCTATCATAAAATGAATAAGAAACCTCCAGAGGAACTTCCTATGGCATGGTAACGATCCAAATAAAAATTGGGCTCTCGTCCGCTGGGAAAAAATTTGCAGGCCCAAATCAATGGTAGGTTTGGGCCTTCAGGATCTAGGAAAACTAAACAGCACAATGGGCACGAAAACTTGGTGGTGATGTCTCAAATCCCCATCAGAGCTCTCGTCCCAACTATGGAAACGAAAATATGCCCCAAACACTCCTCAATATCACCTAATCTGGATGTGGGATAAGGTCTGGGGATCCAACATCTGGAATGTTGCATGGAAAAATCTCCCACTAGTAAAAGAACATGCCTTTTGGGAAATCTAAAATGGTCAGAGTGCACTTTTTTGGACGGAATCCTGGAAACAGATGCCCCCCTCTAGAATGACAATAATATAAAATCCTATATGGATCACATTCAGGATCTCCCCTCCCTCAAAGTGTAAGATATTTGGGTGAACACCTCCATCAGCCTCCCTTGGCACAGATGGAAAGAGACTGCTCAGGGTATCCATGTGGCAGAAGATTGTAACTTACAACATTGGAAAGAAACAATCCAACAAAGGAAAATAAGGATTAGCACAGACCCAGACATCCTTTGATGGGGGTATACTCCCTATGGAAACTTCACACTCAAAGAAGGCTACAGCTTGCAGGAAAAATTCCAAAACAATCAAAATGCACATATATGGACAACAATCTGGAAATCCAAACTCTGGCCGAAAATCTCCACCTTTCTCTGGATAATGGTTCAAAATAAAATCTTAACTTGGGACAACCTCAAAAGAATATCCTTCATAGGACCCTCAATCTTCCACTTGTGTCAGCAGCAGGAAGAAACCACGGAACACCTCCTTAATCATTGCCCATACAGTGAGCTAATCTGGACACAGGCTGCCCAAAGCATGAGAAGGACCAATCGGGAAAGAAATAACATCATTAACACTTTCAAAGACTGGGGAGAGGGCTCCTACAAAAGTCCCATCTTAAATATAATATGGAAACTCCTCCTCACCTTCATAGTCTAGCAACTTTGGAAAGAGAGAAATAGAATAAATTTCCATTCTCATGCCTCCCCCCCCCCTGGTTCTCTGGACCAACATACACAGGAATATTTTTGAAACTCTCAAACTCCACCCTTGTTCCCATGAAGATTTCCCTTCAAACCCCTCTGAAACCTTTGTTCTAATATTTTGAAATTTCTCCCTGACCCCAACTCTCTCTCCCCATAACCCAACCCAAAAAGCATCATCTCCCAGACCCTCCTTGTGGCTTCCTCCTGCCCCGAGTTTCCATAAAGTCAACTTTGATGGTGTCTCCAAAGGCAATCCTGGTCTCTTTGGGTATGGAGTTGTTATTCAGGACAACGTTGGCCAAATATAGTACCTATTGGCAGAGAGTCTAGGACATGACACAAATAACTTGGAAAAAATATGGGAACTAATCAAAGGGATCCAAATGGATTTAGATCACAACCTTACTTGTCTAATAATAGAATGGGATTCCAGATTCATCATCAATCTTGCCACCAAAATCATCATAGGAAAGGACCCAGAGAAAATCACCCCTAGTTGGCACCTACTTGGTCCCCTCAACAGCATGAAATCTCTTCTCAGGCCCACCCTTACTCTAATCACATCACACATAAGATGTGAGGCCAACCAAGTGGTGGACAAGCTAGTGAATGTAGGAGTAAACTCACAAGAAGACATCTACATTGACTCAAGACAGTCCTAGATCTCGTAGCTATTGCTTCAATGCAGGGAGATAGCTCTTTAGGATTACCCTCTCTCAGATGGGGTGACAGGTGGAATGCAATGGGAGCCAGGTGGTGTTAGGTCATGTGGGGATATATTAATCTCTACTACCAGCCTCTTGTCCCTCCATTTTGAATAACCCGCACTCATTGTGGTTTAATGGAAGTACGTTGGGCACTCCAAGGAAACTTAATGCATCCTTTGGTGAACCAGGTTGGGCATACCTGCACCAGGCTTGCAATCACCTTGACCTTCATGGATACTTCCCATGTCAATTCTCCAGTATTCTTGTGTGTTGGATCATTCTCCCATTCCTCCCCTACCTTGTGCCCGACTATTCCTCGTCTTTCTCTTCACCCTGTTCTCGACAGTTCCCTGGCTCTCCCACATTATTTTTTCCTTGTTCCTTCCTGTTTGGCCTCCCAGAGTCATCCCTCCATTGTTAATCTAGCCCAATCCTCACCTGAACACTCACACCATGCCCATAGAGAGAGGAAAGTCCAGAAGGGGTCCATTGTACTACAATGCCAATACTAGGCACAATCGACTCCCCCCCTCTCAGCATTCCCTCATAATCACCAGTCATATCGACCAGCGCCATAACCATCCTCAACAACCCCAGTCCCCCACCCCCACTCTTACCAATGACCCTGGTAGCTACTGATTCAAGGAGGAAATTATCCCTCCCGAGAACTTTTCCCCTCCTCCTAGTGTTCTTCCAAGAATTTCCCCGCCCAACGCCCACACTCCAGACCATATTTATGGCACTAGAGAATGCGTGGGGGAGGAATAAATTCCTCCCAACTCGCAAGTGGCTAATCCATTGACAACAATGGTAGCATTGGATGCAGTGGATGTAGACTAATTGGATGCAGTGGATGCAGTGGATGCAGATATGATGGAGGAGTCACCTCCACCCACCCCAATTCAACTTGCAGACATGCACCTTCAGCTCATCTTCAAGATGCGGAAAAAAATGGATGACCATGCACATATTGAGAAATTCCTGGGACAATGTCTAGACCTCATGCTTGATGCGATGACAGCTCCTCCTGCAAGCAATCGATGCCCAACTTCCAGACAATGTTTTGTCCCAGCCTACAACGCCATGGACGGTCGAGCCTGAGCTAGCTCCCCCGAGTTAATGTTTTTATTTTGGTTTAGTCAATTATGTAGAGAATTGAAATTCTCTTTCAAGCTATGTAAGATAGACGGCCATGGCCACTGTTCATTTGATCAGTCTGATCTTTTTTGTCAGTTAGAGTTACAGTCATAGTTGCACTTGTTTTTTGATAGCCACTTGTCCTGGTTTCCCAGTTGTGGCAGGGTAGGTGGAAAACTATTGATTTTGTATTGACACTTACATATGTGAATATCAATATATAGTTCTATTTTATTTACAAAAAAAAAAGCTCATTCAAAGGCCATCCAACCATTAATCCAAAGGCTTATTCCATTTTAAACATGGAAGAGTCTAATTGGTCCTCTTCCTTGGGTTTAATCCCTACTATTGAGTTTTTGGAATCCATGCATGTCAATAAAATTGGTGCTAGAAGGAGGGAATCTTCAATGCAAGTCATACTAACAACCCAATTTCAAAAAGTATTTTTCTTAATCGTGAGACTTCTTTTGAAAATCCTAGACCTCAAGATTTGGAAAACAATGAAAAAGATAATGAAATAGATATACCTTATGAAATATCTTTTGAATAATTAAACACTTTTAGATGAATTGCTTGGGCATATGCTAGACAATTTGTGTTTCTCTTGTGCCCCCTTTACTTCCTCAAAGAAGGAATACCACTTATATAGTGACTCAAACTAAGGGTTAGACCTTAGTTCACATTATGGAAAAATTGGTTTAACTAAAAATTCAAGAAACTTCGCAACCACTTGACCTAATTCCTCCAACACTTTTTCTCACAACATCTCCACGAGTAAATGAGAAATTTGAAAGTTAATCAGAACTTGACTTTGATTCAGATAATTCAAATACTAATGCAAACTTCTCAAATATAGTGAATAATCAAGCAAATAATCAAGACTAGAATCAACCTTGGTTTCCCTGGAATGATTTTCCATTGGTAGAGAAAATGCACAACCTTACAAAACATAAAGAATGCTTATTACCAAAACTTGATCCCAATATTTTTGATCCACAAGATGATCATATCATAAAGTTCATTTTGGCCATTTGGTTAATGAATGTGCAACACAAAGATGTGGTGTGTACACATTTTCCTTATACTTTTTAAAATAAGGTCTCCACCTGGTATTTCAACCTACTAGTTGGGTCAATCACTTGTTGGGGAGATTTTCAAAAGTAATTTTTAGAAAAGTTTGGGGAGGAGACAACCATGGTAACCTTAATGACATAAAAAAATTTGACCCAAAGCATCTCCTACCCAAGAAATTCATACTGAAATTTATGCAAACACTTTACTAGAAGCAATTTCCATGCTTGTTAAGTGATAAGAAAAACATATCTTCCCATTAAAATTTGAAGAAACCAAAAAAGTAGAATTAAAAATGATGAGATGGAAATAAATCTAAGCTACATTCACAAAAAATGAGGTTGTTCAACCCAAAAATAACATTATCCTACCTAGAACACAACCAAAACAAGCTACAAAGGGTAAGGAAAAAGACACCATGGACATGGAAAACACTTAACAAATGAAATAATCAACATCAAAAGGAATATTGGAGAATGTACCTCGAATTATAGGCCATACAAACCTTTCTTCAAAATTCTTATTCCTCCTAAATCTATTTAACCCCCCCGTACAAACCTAAATCATGATTTAGAAGGGGTGACCATGGATACTTTTTGCAATTACCATCAAGCTAATAATTAAAACAAAAATCCATCATCTATGGATACATTCTAGGAATATGGTAGCAAATAGGTTTCTATATGGATGTATACAAGTAGAAGAACCTAGTGAGCCAATATAAGGCAAATGAAGAAATTGAGGAACAACCTAGTGAATCATCCATGGTTTTGTGGGATATGTTTCCCATTTTTAATATGGATGAAGATGAAGAATTGCTTGAGGAAGGATTACCTATTCAAAGTGATTATCATAATAGCAGTAAAGGACTCATGCAACAAAAAAACCCAACTAACTCTCAAAATATTAACACTAAAAAGAATTGGATTGTGTCACCTACTACCAAGACTTCCTCAAACATTCCTAGTACTAGTAAACCTTCTACTAGTAATCAAGAGTCCATTGAGTACAATGTCATTAAATATTTGAAGAAAATCAAGGCTTAACATATCTATCATCAACGTTTTTAAAATATCACAACAATATAAGTTATTGTTGAATGCTTTAAAGAACTTTGATGTACAGCCAATACATGTTACCAAGAGTGTTACTAAAGAAACAAATAACATGATTAATGTTGCCCTTTTCGGTAAAATGTCAAAATCCCAATCTCCTCTATTTCTATTGATCTTTGAAATATTCAAGAAAAATGTTCATAAGTGTTTGGTAGATTCAAGATAATATTCCAACATTATGCCCTATTCTATTTGTTGAAATATAAATGCAATTCCAATTAAATGTTCAACACATATAATTCATCTTGATAGATTTGTGAACTTAAATATGTCTAAATACAAGTAGCATCAAACCCAAAAGTTCATCAAATAATTTCCATTATCATAGTATACATCCATGAAGCATATGAATTATTTCTTAGTAGGGATTGGTCACAAAAGTTACAAGGATACTTCACATCATACTAGTCACATTTATGGATTCCTAATAATATTAGAATTGACTGTGAGAAGTACACAAAGCACACCATCAGCCTCCGAGTTTCTAATCCTACAAAACTATGTTTTAGATTCCTTTTTTAGTAATATCATTGCTGAAAATTATTCTATTCCTCATAATCAACAATCTGAAATTTCTTTGCAGGATGGAAATTTATCAAGCAAGAAATTTAAATATTGTCCATACAATAAACAAGGTTGCGTGGCAGCGCAGTCCCTGCCAAGGAGGTTAGAAAGCAAATTGTGGAAAATAGGGTCGAATTGTAAATGAAATAAAGTGTTTGGTGCAAAATGTATATCAGGGAAATGTTATGCAAATTGTATATCATGGAAGATAGGGCAAAAGTAAATGACGGTCGGCAAGCACAGCAGCATCTAGTTTTTGAAAGTATATAGGAAACCTAATTTTTTTGAAAGTATATAACAAAGTAAAAAATTTGTTCACGGTGCAAGATTAAATTTGGAAATTTAAATCCATTTTCCATATGGACTGGTGAAAGATAAAAATATATGATGACATAAAATTAATAGGAGATAAGTAATATAAAAATTTAAATGCATTTGTGAACATGGGGTATATGTAAATGACGCTTGCATTGTTGAACGCCATTTATTTTGAAATATATAAAAAATGAAAAGTGTGTAACATATAAAAGAGTAGATGCATTTGCCATACAGACTGCTGAAGGATAAGAATAAAAGTCCAACATATTAAAAAACAAATGCATTTGTTATACAGAATGAGGAAAGATAAGAATAGAGTCTATAACATATAAAAATTTAAATGCATTTTTTTTTTCAAGTATGTGAAAAAATGAAAGTTTGTTACATACTACTGCAAATTTTGAAATATACAAAAAAATTAAAGTATGTTACATATAAACCGGAATTTCAATGCGTTTTTCATGTAGACCGGGATTGGGGCTCCCATGGACGATTAGAGAAATATGTACAAGAAACAGGATTGTGGAAAGAAGATAGAGTGCAATAGTTGCAAAAGAAAATAAATGGAAAGGTATAAGTGTTTGCCTATACATCTGTATTTAAGAAAGTGGAATAACTAGGATGAGAAACAAAGAAATATGCGATGACTAAACTTACAATGAGGGTACATATGAGTGCTTTGTCTATTTTCTTATAGCCGTCATTTCATTGATGTCAGCGACGACTGCGGTTTCAAGGATGTTCTCCACGGCTGTTGGAATGTCGGGAACTGCTTGTTGTCTTTCATTGGCGGCCTGTTTCAATTGCCTTTCAACCCATTCTTCAATGTAGCTTCTCATTGGGGTGACGTTGATCTCATTCCGAATTTTGATGTTGAAAACTTCATTTTCTAATTCTTAGAAGTCGATAGAAATATTAGAGAGAGCCTGATGAATTTCCTCATTATGTACTACATATTTGACTAGCCACTCATGGACGTGAGCTTGATCAAATTGAAGGATGTTGTAAAACTTTTCAAGAGACAAGGTATTCAACACAGCAACATGTTTATCGAACTCTTTCCTAGTTAAGGGCAAGGAGTTTGTGATTAAGAGGGGGTCTTGGAAGTCGTCGGTTTTCCCTGCTAAGTCTATATTTGACAGCTTTGTGAATAATTTATCTTTCTTCGCTATGGCTTGTTCACATGACTGAACAATGAGACATGGGTTCTTTACTTTTTGTTTTCAACATGCATTCAATTGGCTGATCCGATTTTTGGATGGAAGATCTTCCTCTCTTCTTTTTGTTTCTGTAATATTGTTGACAATCTTGCCAAAAGGGATGACCATTTTTTAAAAGAATTTTTCTTCATATTTTAATTCAGCTTGCAAAAGCTAGAGCAATCTATGTGCCCTAGTTCCAAGAGAAGTGATGGTTTGTGATATTTTCCATGCCTGGGTAACCAGTTCCATTCATTTTTTGACATTGTTCTCCACATATCCTTTACAAGATGTGACCAGGGTGGAGGATGCTTATACATTGGGTACAGGGGTTCCAGGCATGGCTATTGCCAAAGGATTGACAAGCAATGGCATAGGAATGAAAGCGTATTCCAATTCCTTGACTCGGTCCTTCAGTTTGGCATTCTAGGTCTTGATGGATCCAATGGAATCATGAAGTGATTCTCTCGTCGTGGTGTGAAGTTGACAGATTTGGGATGGCTGCATGTTGGCAATGTCAACCTCTAAACAAGATTTTCCTTTGATTTTTTTAAACAACGCTCTGGAACATGAAGGATTCATCTTTGTCAAAATTTTGGGTAATGGATATGTCCATTGGATGGCTATGGTGGATGTCGTATTGGGGCCGATCAAGGAAGGGGAACATGGCATCCAGATCAGTGTCAACTTCCATGTTTTGACTGTGAATTTCCGGCTCTTCTTCCTGACCCACATTTGTTTTCCTCTTCTTCTCTACTGGAAGCTTGTGAGAACTATCAATTTTAGAGTGAGGAGGGTCGTTATATCCTCCTCTGTTTGAAGAACTCTGGGTTTCTTTGTTGTTGTGATGGGCTGTTGGAGCGATGCTCTGGGATGTCATACTTTTTGGAGTGGTATTTGTGGATTGAACACTCTTGTCACTGGGGCCTTTCCCCTGTTGCGTGTACAATTTAGTGCAGCTTTGCACTATCTCTACGTCGTCGGTATCAGAGGCAGGACCATCACTGTCTTTGTTTTTGGGCAGGTGTTTATTTACAAAACAATCATCGAGGCCAAGTGATTGTAAATGTTCTCTAAAAATATCATAGGGGTCGAATCCTCTTATGTATTCAACATATCTAAGGTTGGAGATGCTAAAATGTGTTGTGAAATCGTCAATTTTGTTGATGTTTTTCAAGACGAACTCCCCTATTTTCCAAGGCAGAGGAATGAATTGTTTTTGTTTTCTTCCTTTGGAATAGATGGAACCAGTAGTTGTATTAACGTGCTACTCCTGGAATAAAAATTATGTGTGTAACAAGAAATGGAATGAGAGCAGGTTGTTCCGTGGAGCCAAAAATTATTATGACAGTCTAATTATCCAAATGTTGGAGTGTCCCCTTATTGTGCAAAAAACTAGTTGCCTGTTCAGATATGCAGGGAGCATTTTCTCCTAACAACAAAACTTTCAAAACAGACAGGAAGCCATTAAAAACCTCATAAAAACAGTGGAATGCCTTGTGCTTCCACAAGGCCTGGTACCAGAACGTTACTGGGTGGAATTCGCAGTTGACGTTTTTGGACAGAGACAATTGCGGAAATTAACAGGAATGTGCTATTGCAAAAACTAAATAGGATGACATATAAAAATTATTTTTCCTTTTGTAGCTTGAAAATTGGGAAGAGATTTCATGGGAAATTAACCTACCCCAATCAAATAGGGCTTGTTCATTGACTGTGAAATACAAAATATAAAGAGCCATGTAGGAAACAATACCTGTGGACTCATGTCCCATTATTCTTGTAAACAGCCAGGCAATTTCGCAAAATGGATTTCTAAATGAACTAACCTGCATAATTGTAATATCTTCAGCAACTAGATTCAGCCTTTCCAAAAACTGGGGCAAGAGGTCCAATCCGTTATTATGCTTTGCTAGGAATTGTTTGCAATCTTCTCCTTTGAATGCCAATGTTGGCTTGGGCAATTTCAACATCTGGCGAAAGACCTGAGGTGACAAAGAAATAGAAGAGTCATCGTGTAGTGGAATAATTATTTGGTCTGTAATAAATTTATCGGTTCACCAAGAGACCAGGTCCTTACAGTCAAAAAACTTAGGGACACAGCCTGCATGAGCAATCCCGGAGATTCAAATTACTTGGTTCTCTGCGGTAGTGGTTGAGTAATAAGAAAATGCCCTGGACTAGTGGAAGTTCTGGTCCTCACGCCCGAAGGTGTTCACTGTATCTCCACAGAAATGTTTTCGAGTTGATGCCATAGGTTTATGAGAAAGTTGATTTGTTGCAGATGATGGTTTAAATAAATTTTTAGAGCAAATAATGTAACGTTTTTCTAAATCTTGGTTAAATGCTTCTGAATGGGAAAGCTCCTCGAGCCTTTCGTTGATTAACGACAACTTGTATTGGTGGTGCATGATGAACTGTTAGCAATAAAATTTATTTATTTCATATTTAGAAATGCGAACGTGGTGGGTACGGTGAAGATCAATTAAGGAATTGAGGTTTCATGAACGTGCGAAGGGCACATCGTGTGAACGGGATTTCATGATTTTGAAATGAACACTCGCAAGGGATAATATAATCCGCCCGCAAATTTTGGTTTAATGCGCATGAATACGAGATGTCCTCGAGCCTTTCGCCCATCAAAGACAATATATATGGTTTCTGCATGATGACTTGTTATAATTAAATGCAAGTAATTCCATAGATATATATATATATATATATAAATTTTTATTTTCTTTTATTATAGACAAGTGCGAAGGTGACAGAGAGGGGCAGAGAGCAAGGAAATAATGGCAAGCTCTGAAATGTTGTCGGACGGGATTGAAAAAAGGGTTATGGGGATAGTCAGGACAGTCGAGTGTTGCACAATGAAATTTCATGTTTCGGAATTTTTCAGTGCAAAATGTGTAAAACGAAAGAGATCATGATGGGGCAGTTGAGTGACCGGTTTGTATATTTGCGGAATTCCGCCGAAGTGGCTAAGTATGTAACAGGGAAATTTCTATTTCCATATGTGTCAATAAGATCTTATATATAATTTCCAACTACTAATTGAAAAGGGGCGCAGGTACAGGAAACAACAACTACGAACTGAATATTTCTTCAACCCGCCAAACCGACGATTCACCAAAGAAATTCAAACAAATGGAGAAGTATGAAAAGCGTACAGATGGGCTTCAAAATGGGGTGATAATAGTTCCACTAAATATGCGAGGACCTGATGGTTAAATTGTATTTCTCGAAACTTTTCAATGCAAAAATGTGCAGCACGGAAAAGGGCATGATAGGTGGACCGTAATACGGAAAAGCATATGATCTAAGAATGGTTGCAATTTTGAATATCTGTCAATTTATATATACCAAAGCTCCGAATGATATTTGGAGGTAACTAAAAAGTAGAATTGCAATGTTGATCCAACCAACGCGCAAGTCCACCTGTCAATTTGTATATGGTGGAAATCTGGGTGCTAGTCATGGGACAGGGAACAGTAGACGGTCAATTTAAAGAAAGGGGAAGCGGTCGTTGGAAATGCAAATGCGTGAATCCGTGAAGTTGGAGACCAATGCATTGTCAGGAAAAAAATGATTAAGTAACCATGAAGAGAAACTAGAGGGAATAAAAGAGTGGGAAAATAGAGTATTGTTGATTAAGGTTGGTTGTCATTGATGTCAACCCTTGAAGAAAGCCCCGTAGCACAAAGGTTTGGGTAATGGACCCAATATTGTTTGATGTAAATATGACTTATTATTGTTTTTTCATGGTTGATAACAAGTAAATATGGATGAACTCCAAAGTGGTCCCCTTATGGTGAGAGCCCTCATGGGAAGACACTTTGTGGAGTAAGAGAACCCATGCTTAATTGTGGAATAATGAGATGAAGGAAAGTGAATTTGTCAGGGAAAATATCCTAGATGTATAGTGCTTGTCATGTCATTTCCGGTGGTATGTGGAACGTCACATAATTCCTCACAGTTAGAGAGTTATGGCCATGAGAAGTTCGAGACCCTAGGTTTGGGTAATGGAACCAAGTTTGTTTGATGGGTAATGGTATGAGTTATGATAGATTTTCAAATAATACTATTCTATATGGATAGTACATGTCATGTCATTTTTTGTGGTATGTAGAACTTCACGTAACTCCTCATGGTTTGAGAGTTATGGCCTTACGAAGTTGGAGGACCCTCATATGTCATCTAGAAGCCCCAAAAGGTCAAAGTAGTCAAAGTGGTTTAAGAGATTTTAAAAGGTAAATAATAAAGTTAAGTGATGAGTGTATT
>ML808694.1:431219-465057 GCA_009831015.1 Picea engelmannii | reverse complement strand
GGAGAGTATAAATAAGAGGCAAGGCTCTCTCATTTGAATCACACTTGAGAATATTGAATATCTATATGTCTCTGAGGTAACCAAGGATATCTAAATTGGAATTCTGAGTGAAGGTGAAGAAAAGAAGGCCGAAATGCAAGGAATGATAAATTCTTTTGATGGTGCTTTCTAAGGTATGTTATTTACAAGTCATCTCACCATTTTCGCTATAATTTTTTTTCTATAATGATTCAGACCGTGAAATTGCTATGAAAGTGAGAAAACATATCCAATTATCTGTGGAAAACAATTCATCTTGTGGGCTGTTGTATGTTTGGAGTTACACTCCGTGGAAAATAGGGTTTGTGGCCAGTCTTGAAACTAGTCAAAATCAGGTGTTTTGGGTAAAAACATCATAACTTCTTCATAACAGATCCAAATTCAGTGATACCAAATGTTTTGGTTAGGGTACAGTCTATAGTATTCTTTATAATAGTTTCATATCATTTCATCAAACATTTTGTGTGGGGCACTCTCTACAAGGTCGCTCTCTAGAATAAGCCAGAATTCAACAAGGTATGCCATTTTTACTATAACTCCTTTTCTGAGAGGTTCCAAGTAGTGACACTTGGAGGAATTTCATAAAACACAGTAAAGAACATTGTGTATCAGTTTCAAATATTTATTCATTACATGTTCAAAGTTATGATTACTTCAAGTTAGGGTTGTTGACTAATCCAAAACTAGGCATGTGAGACTAAAAAAACGTTTGATGAAAATGCTAGTCTCTTGTTTTTAAAGTTAAGGAAGGTTTGTAGGAATGTGATCATATACACAAGGTTTATTACAGAGCTACAAATCAGATTTGGATTATGAAATTAATGAGGTTTTTTGGTTGTAGTACATGTTGAGTACATGGTTGAGACAAGTAGTTGATGAGTTGGCGCACATACATGAGGTGTATAGTTGATGATGTTGGTACATATTAATGAGTCATAGTTGATGAGTAGTTGACACATGATTGGTACATACTTGGTACATGGTTGGATGCACTTTTTTATGGTAAAGGTTGATTACAGGTTGGTGCATGGTTGATGCACTTGTTTATGGTACAGGTTGATTACAGGTTGGTGCATGGTTGATGCACTTGTTTATGGTACAAGTTGATTACAGGTTGAGGTACAGGTTGATGCATGGTTCAAATTTATTGGTACAGGTTTACATCGGTATATCTCACAGTGATAGTGTGACAGTGGTTCCATCATTCTACTTCTACTTCAGGGTGGCAAGACGGGGCAAGGACAGGTGGTTGTAGCCACCTTCTGGTTGTATCCAGAGAACATTGGGGATTGTAGCCTTCTTCTGGTTGTAGCCAGAGAATTGGGTAGTTGGAGCTTCCCTTAGGTTGTAGCCTAAGAAACTAGGGGGTTGGAGACTCCTTCCAGTTGCAACTGGAAAACAAAGGAAGTTGGTGCTTCCAATGAATGTAATTCTTCAAGACATATAAGAAAAAGCATTATGTGGTTTTCTCACGATTTGGGTTTCCACGTAAAACAATGGTGTACTGTGTATGTGTGTGATTGTTTATTTCTTACTGCTCATTATTGGATAATAATTCTACATTGATATAACATTTGAAGAAAAAGGATTATAATTACGCTATTATTGATTCACCCCCCCTCTCAGTAATCCAACAAGGTGGAAGGCAGTTTTCATAAGTGCGAATTGGTTTCAAAGAAGCGCCATAATTGCAAAACCATGATCTACTAATTGTCAGCAAATGCATTGTTGAAGATTACATTTTATTGCAATGTATGCCTGCAGCTATGTTCTTGATACATTATTCCATGATTGTAACATATCAACCTAACCACTAAATTTCCTTTTCTACTAATTGTCAGCAAATGCTTTGTGGAAGATTAGATTTTATTGGAATGTGTGCGTGTAACTGTGTTCTTCATACATTCTACCATCAATGCAACATATTAACTCAAGTATTAAACTTATTATATTATTGGTTGTTAGAATTAAAACTTAATAATTGCATGTCTAGAAACAAGAACAACGATTTTGCTGCAACATTGTACATTGGTATTAGTAAACACAAGATCAAAGAAGTACGAGAGCACCGAACCATGCCAATTATAACATGCGTTAAACCCATAAATGAGGCAGAAACGAAGAGTGCAAGGCAATTTTTTTTTAATAGCAAATCCATTTCAAATAAAAAAATAAGAAAAACACTGAGTACTGTACATCTATGCTTAGAAATTGGACCCAGTTCTTCGGGCCAAAACATTGAAGGTATATGCAACAAACATGGGCATGGGTTCTATAGTATGCAAGATCCTTGGATTTTTCTCATCGATGAATCATCCTCTGCTAAAATTGATATTTTTCAGAAGCTTTTCCTCAGAAAGAAGACGAAAATGGTTGCAGGGCAAGTGGAATATCCCTTAGTGGAAACTGCCTCTGCATAGTCCAAAACGATTCAGTAGCACAGCTTGCACGTGCAATTGTAGAGGCCCAAATTATTCCATTATTGGAAGAAGGAGATGACTAGTAGGAAAATGCGTGGCAGGAGCGAGATTTTTGGACCTGATGCTCGAAAATGTTAAACAATATTTTTTTGGTTGAAATATCATTTCTTTACACTGAAACTCTTCCCCCCAGAACGGACTAACTTGGAACTATGGAATTTTTACTTTCGCAGTGCCAAGTGGCTATTGCATTCATCGTCAGTTTCTTTTCTGAAACTCCTTTTGGTGTTGTCATGATTGTGATCACTGAGCCAGGAAGGTCTGTTAGTTATGGTTGATTTCAATTTGGGTGTAGGAGTGGGAAGATTCTTTGCATTTCCATCATCCATTTCCATATCATCCTCCATCAGATCATCTTCTTCCATCTTAGAATTCATGGCATCAACTTCTGCGATAGAAATGACTGCAATTGGGCAGGTTCTCTGACCATCCAGGGTTGCGATGGAATTTTTTGTCTTGAATTATATCTCTCGGTGTACCAAGGGACCATATGGTTTTTTGCTACTGGGCGGAGGGAGATGAATAGTAATAATATGCCCTGTAATAGTGGAACCTCTGGCCATTATGCCCCAATGTGTTTACTATGTGTGGAGAGAACTTTTGCCGGAAGTTATTTAGAATTTTCGTTTGGTCGAGATGATGTTTGAAATGAAAATTAGGGAGGGATAATATAAGCCTCTGCAAATAATGGTTTAATGCATATCAATGGAATATCTCCTCGAGCCTTTCGCTGATCAATGACAATTTCTAGGGTTTGTGTGGAATGAGTTGTGACCATCACAGCTCACTAATTGCACAATTAGAAAAAAAGTGCAAACATGGCGGTGACAGAAAAAAGAGATTAAGAATCTGAAATTTCTTAAAAGCACCAACCCGTCAGGGCACAAAAAAAAAATATTGCATGGCCTTTGAAATGAATACTTGGAAAGGATAACATGCTTCTGGGCAAATCTTAGTTTAATTCGTACTAATGACAAATCTTCTCTGGACTTCCGGACATTAATGACAGTTTTAACAGTTGGTGCAGGATGGCTACTAGCATTAAATATTAATTATTTTGTATCTGGAAACAAGTATGAAGGTAGAAGCAATGGCGAAATCGATTCAAATAAATACCAAAGTATGAAAAGCAGTTGGACGAAGATATGCCCAGGGCATGTGAACAATTGATGGTTCTCGGCCTGACAGGCTAAAAATTGAGCCTCTATTTGTTTCGTGTCCTACAAATAGCACCTACACTTCCATGATATACAAATTGACAGGTGGACTTGCGGGTTGGTTGGTTCAACATTGCATTTTTTTTGTCCTTAGCGATTCTGTATTAATTCCATAATTAGCCACTTTTTTGGATCGAGGGTTCTCGAGATGGCGGGCAAAAGATTGGGCATCTATTACTCCTTGCTCTACAAATAGCAGTGACAATTCTGCGATATACAAATTTAGAACTTGACCTGTGCTAAATTATTATTGTTAAATATTTATATTACAGAATTTAATTATACGAGAAAGTTTGCACAATCTGGTCGGTCGAGTGATATAAAAGTATTTCAAGAAATGAGCCATATAAAAAAGAGTCATTCCATACTTAGACAGTTTTTTCATCTTGGGTTGGCGGCCTCGCGGGCTGAAAAAAGAGTCTCTATTGTTATGTGTCCTACAAATAGCACCTAGATTTCCGTAGTATACAAATTGACAGGAGGACCTATGGGCTGCTTGGTTGAACATTGCATTTGATCGCGGGTTCACGGCTTCGCAGGCTGAAAAATAAGTATCTATTGTTCTGTGTCCTACAAATAGCACCTATAGTTCCGCGATATACAAATTCACACGCGTTCTTGTGGACAGTTTTAATATAAAGTATGGAATGAGATTTTATACAGCATATGCGGATCCCTCATTCCATACTTAGGCAATTTTTGGATTGCGGGCTCACGGTCTGGCGGGCCGAAAAGAGAGTCTCTATTGTTCTGTCTCCTACAAATAACACCCAGACTTCCATGATATACAAACTGATAGTGTTCTAGAACATATGCAGATCCCTTATTCCATATTTGGGCACTTTTTGGATCGCGGGTTCTCGACCTAGCGGGCTGAAAATTAAGTATCTATTGTTTCGTGTCCTACAAATAACACCTAGACTTCTATGTCCTACAAATAGCACCTAGACTTCTGCGATATACAAATTCATACGCGGAATTGTGTACATAGTCTATATAAAGTATGGAATGAGATTTTATACAGCATATGCAGATCCCTCATTCCATACTTAGGCATTTTTTGGATCGCGGGCTCGCGGCCTGGTGGGCCAAAAATAAAGTCTTTATTGTTCTTTCTCCTACAAATAGCACCCAGACTTCCGCGATATACAAATTGATAGTGTTTTAGAAAATATAAGGATCCTTCATTCCATACTTGAGAACTTTTTGGATCGCAGGTTTGGGACCTGGTAGGATAAAAATTAAGTATCTATTGTTTCGTGTCCTACAAATAGCACCTAGACTTTCAAGATATATAAATTGACATGCGGACTTTTGGACATAGTCTCTATATAAAGTATGCAATGAGATTTTATATAGCATATGCGGATCCCTCATTCCATACTTAGGCAGTTTTTGGATAGTGGGTTCGCACGCCGAAAATAGAGTCTCTATTGTTCTGTCTCCTACAAATAGCACCCTGATTTCCACGATATACAAATTGATTGGTGGACTCGAGTTGGCTGGCTGAACATTGCACTTTTATTGTCCCATAGCGATCCTGTATGAATTTCAAATTTAGTGTTTTTTTTTTTATTGGGGGATCTGGGGCTGGTGAGCTGGAAATTGGGCATCTATTATTCCACGCTTTACAAACACATTTTTTTAGAACATATGTGGATCCCTCATTCCATACTTCGGCACTTTTTGGATCGCAGGTTCGCAACTTGGCAGGCTGAAAATTAAGTATCTATTGTTTCGTGTCCCACAAATAGCACCTAGACTTATGCAATATACAAATTGACATGAAGACTTGTGGACATAGTCTCTAAATAAAGTATGGAATGAGATTTTATACAGCATATCCGGAGATCCCGTATGAATTTCATATTTAGCGAATTTTTTTTATCAGGAGCTCTGGGGCTGGCGGACTGAAAATTGGGCGTCTATTATTCCGCCTTGTACAAAAACATTGTTCTAGAACATATGTGGATCCCTCATTCCATACTTGGGCACTTTTTGGATCGCGGTTTCGCGAACTAGCAGGCTGAAAATTAAGTATCTATTGTTATGTGTCCTACAAATAGCACCTAGACTTCTGCGATATACAAGTTGACATGCGAACTTGTGGACATTGTCTCTATATAAACTATGGAATGAGATTTTATACGGCATATGCAGATCCCTCATTCCATACCTAGGCAATTTTTGGTTCGCGGCCTGGCGAGCCGACAATAGAGTGTCCATTGTTCTGTCTCCTACAAATAGCACCCAGATTTCCGCGATATACAAGTGGACAGGTGGACTCGGGCTAGTTGGCTGAACAATGCAGTTTTATTGTCCCGTAGCAATCCGGTATGAATTTCATATCTAGTGATTTTTTTTTATCGGGTCTGTGGAGCTCGCGGGCTAAAAATTGGGCCTCTATTGTTCTGCAATGTACAAACACCAGGCACATCTCCGCGATTTACAAATTGACAAATGGACCTGTGGGTTGCGTTTCTCAACATAGCAATTTTCATTGTTCCTTGTCCTCTGAATATCCCTCGGAGTTCTACAATATACAAATTGACAAATGGACTTGAGGGATGGCGGGTTCAAGTCTTCCATTGTTTACAAATACTAATCCCTATCAACTATCTAACATATATAAAAACATGATTTTCAATACTAAATTATTAATAATAATTTTTTCTATTGCAGAATTTAATTAAGTGAGAAAGATTGTACAATCTGGTCTCTACTGGTATAAAAGTTTTACAACAAACGAGCAATACATAGTAAACATGTACTTTTATAAAGTATGGACAAGATATTTTATAGAGCATATGTGGATTCCTCGTTCCATACTTGGGCACTTTTTGGATCGCAGGTTCTCGGTCTAGCGGGCTGAAATTTGAACCTCTTTTGTTCAGTGTCCTGCAAATATCACCTAGACTTCCACGATATACAAATCGACAGGTGGATTTGCGGATTCCAGGTCTGGCGGGTTCAAGATTGCAATTGTTTAGCAATGCTCATCCTATCTAACTTCAGCTAAAAACATTATTTTCAGATACTAAAATATTAATATTAACTATTGTTATTGTACAAGTGAATTACATTAAATTATTAAAGGATGTTAAATCGCTTATTTTTTTAAAATGAAGGAAACAAATGAATTGTTTTGTAAAATTCTATCACTGCAAGAATAACAAGGACCAATTTGAAGTTTAAGGCTCTCTTGTTCATATGATAGCACAATTTCACTCCACACAGTATATATTCGTTGATTTCAAATTATTCCAGGATATTAATTTTACCAAGTTCATCGAATAAGAAAAAATTGCGAAAACAACGATCAATTTGAATTTTAAGAGCCTCGTGTTGGTATGATAGGACAGTTGCACTTCGCACACTATATATTCGTTGATTTAAAATTATTTCACTACAATAATTTGACCAAGTTCATCGATCAAGGATATTTTCCAAAACAAGTCAAATAGTACATTTGCGTCACAGCGCCATAGAAATTATCAGGCGGATCTGGGTGCCAGCTGGCCAAAAAAATTCAACTATATTGTTCTATGTCCTCCAAAGAAGAGTTGGAGTTCCACGGTATACAAATTGACATACAAACTAGATAACCAAGAACCAACCATAGTTTAAACAGCCCAGAAGAAAGTTCTCAAAAGGTTCCATTGAGCAGAACCCATCGACCTTTGCACCAAACAATTTGATATACAAAGAAAATATGTCGGCGCATTCCTTTTCTCTTGAAATGAACATTCATATGGATGTTGAACAAATATTACAGAGAGACATGAGGTATTTTCGTTTCCTCCCAAAGTTTGATTGAATTTTTTTTTTGCCCTTCTTCAGCCGATATACAAAATTGCATTGTCCTCATTTAAGGTGAATTTTCTTTGTATCCGAAGTTGCCACGGCATATAGACATTGCTTGCCTTTTTGTGTAAATACATTTCATACGACAACTCTGCCAATTCAGGAAGCACATTTTGTAACAGAGGATGCCTAACTGAACACTGCACAGTTTTGTTTCCCACGGTTCAGATAACACCATTGACGCAATGTCCATAAATATATGGACATTTTTCATCGCATCGTAGACAATCAATCGTATCATCACTTATCAAAGTGGAAGCAGAAGCAGCAGAATGGCATTTTTCACATACAGGCTCAAAGGGGGTCGAGTACACATTGGTTGCAACTAAAAGACCTTCAACCTGGAAATGCGAGCAAAGGGATTAATACATTAAACAATATAATACACAACTGCATCCCCCCCTCCCTTGTAAAACAAAAAAGAAAAAGTAAATAGGTGCAAAAATTTGTTGAAGGCTATTTATATAAGCAAAGTGAGGATGATTTTGCGGATGTATATGCACAACAATTGTAGAGCTGGCTAGTTTCTCCAGTTCCTCTACTATATCTGCTCACAACTCTATTACAAACGTTTTCTGGGTTGTCTGAAAGATCCTTTCTCTAGCATCATTCTTCTTTGTTATATTTTTGAACAACATAAGTGGAATATTCCCTCTATGAAATTGGTGTTCCATTGATGAAAAAAATTTGAATATGTATCGAACAATTGTAGCTGCAACATGGAACAGTGCAATATTTGTGTAACTTATCCGACATATATGCAGATGCAAAAGTTAAGAAAAAAACTGAATATGAAAAGAGGTACCATTGCCTTGTCATTTTCCAACTCTCCATCCTTTATATTGAGAATGTGTTGTGACCCAAATTTTCTCACCAGTGTCACAGCAGCCCCAATCGTTCTGATTGGGTAAATATCAGTGCTCTGTGCAAGCTGCCTGATAGTCAAGTCTGGGAGGAAGTGATATTCTGAAAAAAAATAGTAGGATTTTTTTCCAAAATACTTGTTTCATTGAGAAAAACAATTCGATCGCAATCACCACGGTCATATACTGTTTTGGGCAATACATTAAAATTTGTAATGGATATCCCATTACGCGGCAATATCTTTTCTGCATGTTTCTGGACAAGTTGTGGAGGAACAGTCAGTGTGACTATCATCATGGCATCCTTGTCTATCATATCAGCAAGCATAATGGATCTACTTTTGTTTGCCTTGTCCAAGTAGGTGGTATAGACAACCATTATCTCCCCGATGAACAGTTGTCCAGTTTGGCGGTTGTTCAAGCCCTCTATTGATAGTATTTTGGATGTCACAACTCTAGACCTGATGACATTTTTCGAACAAGAAAACTAAAGTGAATGGTTGTGTGCTACAAGTACACGAATAGTATTGATGAACTATGGAGCCACAGTTTTGCAACCACACCTCTTAGTCTGTGAAACATGCAACACGTTCGGCGTTTCGCTTGTACTTGTTGATACTTCTTGCGAGCTAGAAACCATTTATTGCAAATGGCATCAGCATATCCGCCATGCCATAGATGAATATACAGCCCACGAAATTTGTTTAGTAAACATAGTAAGAGCACAATGTATGCATCTTTACCTTTGGCCTTGTTGGTCTGTTGATGTCTGGGATGATTGACTGCTCATGGCTATCTCACTAGTCCAACTTTGTTTGATGCAAGCATGTGCAGATGAACATCATGAGTAAACAAATATATGCATTGTATATTATCCATCAGAAGGACCAAATAACTGTAAAATTGTATGCATCTTAATTTTTTAACTGGAGAAATGTTTAACAGTAAACAGGGAGTGACCGCGGGTCACCATGGCCAATCTGTATATCGCAGACCCTCGGAAGCTAGGGGAGCAATCTTAAACCTGCCAACCTAGCAGTCGCAATCGATAAAGTGGGTAACTATGGAATAAGGTAGAAGCAGGACCACATATGTCGGTATGTTAGCCCACCAACCGGCGCACGAGGGAATTTTCGAAAACCACACTAAGCAAATGAATTAGAAAACAAAATGGATAATAGAAAATGGAAAAAGTAGAAACAGGGAGCGTAGAAAGGCCCATTACTGCGAATTCATCTTTTTCAAGTCTAATATTATATGCTCCCTCCCGGTTTGTATATTTAATTTATCGGCACACTTGGTATACCTTTTAAAAGATTGTACCATAGAACCCTCTGTTGTTGCACAGAAGAATTCATCTCCTTGTCCAAGCAACCTGTTTTTTCCAAGGTAGCAATGTCGAAGATGCAATCGAGACGAAGGTAAGTTAGTATGAAAACAGACATCTAAAAGAAAAATAAAAAGGTCTATTTACCTGCCAAAGAGTCCTTCATCCTGTTCAGCGATTATGTTTCTTTAAATGCAACAATGCAGCACAAACACAACAGACATAAACTAGCTTAGTAGGCAGGAAGGAATGGATGTAACCAAGATAACTTACCATGTAGGAAGGCACGCAACTAGTTTAACACATATACAGACCATAAATGAAATACAAAAAAGCGCAATATGAAACAACAGTACAAGCATGCACCTTTCTATATCCACTTCAGTCGATGCAGTCAAGACTCACTCCTTTTCTCCAGCTACTCTGTTTATTTTAATGTGGGAACCCACAAAATTCAATGTACATCAATGGAAGCTGGTATTCACTGGAGAACAAGAAATATGTAGATACAGCAAAACTGACTCAACGAATAGTTTACAAAGGCAGAAACATGAACCTTTTCTCTTCTCTATCCATGGGTGTAAACGTCTAGATCTTTTTTCCCTAGCCAAAATATATTACAAGGCATAAAATATCACGCAATTGCATGGCCACAGCTAAACGATTTCTAGTTTTCCCTAGAAATTCATCCAGATATGCCCTTTAACCATGTTCTTTATCCTCTACATAGAATGTTGTGCCCACGTTACAATTTCTCAGTTTTCCATGGCAAACTACCCAGACATGCTTCCAGACATGAAGATATAATCTTGAAGAATCTTTGTTGCACATATCATATCTCAAGCACAACACAAATTATATTGTGTGCACACTAGTCTATGTATAGGAGAAAGAACGTGTCATGTCATATCTACACATATGACCATACATGGTCTATAAATGTAGGTTCCATACATATGCTTTATCCCAACAAAAAAACAACGGATATTGTAACTTCACATGTAATCCTCCAACAATTTTGTATGCAACTATTTTCTTTCATGGCAGGACTCGAGCACTAGGAAAATCTCATAGAAATACAGATAACAGCCTCTACAAAAATGTAAAATAACCCAATTGTAGATTGACTGGTGGGTGCAGGGGTTGAACACCATAAAGCGCCCCCAAAAAACAATAACAATCCAAAAAAAAAGAAAAAATAAAAGCTCCAACCATCGTCGTTGCACCCCAACCCTACAAGGTTGAATCAAAGAAAAGAAACCAGGAAGGACCAAACTAGCGAGAAAGAACGAAGAGGTCGAACTACGCCCCCAGGGCCCCAAAGAGCAAACCCCAGGCAAACAAACAGAACCAACAACCCAGGAACCAACAAACCAGCAAAAGCCACCGACCCAGTGAACAACGTATGTATCTCCAATGAATACCAAACTGCAGCCGAAGCAGAAAAGGAATCGGAAACATACAAGGAACATGCGACTACAAATAAGAAAACATTCTTACTTGCAAAGTGCGAACACTAAACAACAAACAAGGAATACAAAATGAAACTATGGCATCGAAACTTACTCTGAAATGATGAAATGCAGAAGCGCAGGTCGAATCATGAGCGAAACAACAAAAAACAGCAACCAAGAAACCAGTGAAGAAGAACCACTCACATAACCAGTAAAAAAAGTATCTAGCTTCAAGGATTACGAGGATGAAACATACAATGGCAACACCCAACAAACTAGCAAAGAAGAAGCAGTCACCGAACTAGTAAACAATGTATGTAGCTTCAATGGCAGATCAAGGATGAAACATGCAATGGCTATTGAACTGGCATGTACTCTGAGAACTATATTTACATAAATATTTAAGACTCTCAGGCTGTCTAAGGACCTCGCGGTATGCAAACATTTAAGCTGTCAGGGGTGTTGCAGAATGTCGCATCATGTAAACATTTACATTTTCAGGCCTATTGAGGCGTCTCAGAATAAGTGTCAATAAATTTCAATAAATATACAAAGCTTGGATATGAAAACATTTCAATATTCTTAGTACATATCAAAATTGACGGATATATTCAGGTAGCAGAAAATGCTAATACACACATTCGAACTAATGGTAGCATTAATCGACCTTCAAGAAATATACAGGAAACATATATGATTAAAACATACTATCTACTATAAAAAGTTTGGATATGTTGCTATATACTTCATTGGGAATAACGAAGCCGACAATAAGACCTCCAATCTCTTAGCCAATCAGATCAGTACATATATGTTATTTTTTAATATATAAAAATATATGCTTTTAATTCCATAGCTCCAACAATAGGTATTGTGCAAATATCTCCAGTCAAAGGACAAACTAATATGTAGTCAACGCTTTATCGATCGCTATAGTCCCTCTATGCCTACGGCAGGGACTAATAATGGAAATAAAGTTGATCTTAAAACTTTCCCTAAAATATGGACATTATTCTTCGATGGTTCCAAATGTCAAGTGGGAGTTGGAGTTGGAGTTGGCGTTGGATGTTTTTTAATATATCCTTAGGTAAGCATAGGTTCATTTCATGTATATTAGAATTTAATTGTACTAACAATACAACCAAATATGAAGCTCTTGTATAGGGTCTAAAAAAGATTGATTTGAAAAAAAAATTAAAGTCTTCGGGGATTCATAAATAATTGTAATAATTGTAGAGAAGATAAAAAACACCACACACTGTGACTCCCCACACCTTAAGAATTACCAACAAGAATTATGTAGGTTGATTCATAGCTTTGGTGCTTTCTGTTATCTCCTCAACTAAATCAATCGAGATTTTTTATTTTAGGTGATAGGGAGTCTTTTTAAAAAAGGTACTTTTTTAAATTTTAAAGGTTCATTTTTCGAAGCTTTACTCATGTAATAAGGTTTAAATAAAAGTTCGTTTAGTTTGTGTTTGATCAAATTCAAATATCAAGTTTTGGTGGCTTAGGTGAACATACCGATTGTTCATTAGCCACCGAAAGCCTTAGATTTCGGAAGCTTAAATAAAGAAATCCAGGGCCATTTTAGCCACCGAAATTGTTGAAGTAGGAGAAGACCAAGCACGTCTTATCACACGTTTCAAACGATGGGTTTGAAGTTTCCATGATTGCACAAGCCGCCGAAAGGAATGGAGAAAAAACCGTTCACGACTAGAAAGTTGATCTCACTGTGATATGAGTGAATATTTCTTGATCTCTATATCATTAAGTCATACGCCGATGTACTTCCCATTGATTTCAGTTATTCGCCATGACTTATGCACATCATCAACCATTTCACCGCACTCCTTGCAATAAGTGCCACGTTCAAAATCTCTCCCCACTTATCTCAATTTTATCTCAGCCGAGTCGATTTTCGCTAAGTTTACGCTGTGTAACTCTTCCCAAAATCCACTCCTTCAATCACAGGTGTGTGAAAACATCATGGCAAATGCAGAAAGGAACATCGACATTGAGGAAGGAGATTAACGATATCAGTTACCTGGAATCACATCCCGAGGTATGTCAAATGTTCAAGGATGTAGGGTGTTACAATTTTTGCAAAAAATTACAGATATTTCATCAATAGGTGGCAAAGGCTTTCGCTCTCAATTTCGAGGGAAAGAAAGAAATCATCGGTCGGGATGAATTCGAAATTGATGAAGCCATCATAGACGAAGTTACAGAGCTTCCCATGACTGGAGAGAAATGGTTTAAAACCATTGTGATTAAGAATGTTGAATTCAGGACCTATTTAAAACCAGAACACAGGGGTTTGATTTGGAAGAAAGATATTCCTGCATCTTTCCTTGAAGAGAAATGGAAGCAGTTTTTCAAGGCTATAATGGTTTATATAACCTGTGAAGGGTGATACAAGAGGGTGATGATTTATCATTTCAAATTTATAAACCATTTGACAAGTTAAAACCCACTTGATCTACCATATTTCCTCTACCAAAGCTTATCCAAGATGGCTCGTCAATTCAAGGCCAAACCTAGTCAAGTTACAGGTAGATTATCCCACCATAATTTAATCAAATTGTTGGTCTGTGAGTTGTTGCAAAGAAAGGGGAAAGAATGGAATTATTTCTTATTCTAGAATGATTTCTAGACTGAGGTTCATCCAGAGGGAAAAAAGAGTCCTCATTCCAAGAAATCCTCCACTCCCAGAAGTGGAAAGAGAAGGAGAAGAGCTATCTCTCCAACCCCAGTCATTCAACCCTCTCCTTCCACTAAGTTTAGCAAAACAAAAAAGAAATTTAATTTTAATAGTGAGGAAGAAGGTTAGTGAAGTCCCAGTGAACAAAAATGTTCTCAATCTCCCTTTCTTAGACTCAGAAGATAAAGAGCAGCAATTGGAAACAGGTCATGAGGATTCAGTTACCACATGGCGTGACAACTCTGTTTTTATGGACATATACACAGCAAGTTATGAGAACCTTCCATCACCTACTCCCCAAGAATAAAAAGAGACACAAGTTGTAGAGGCCTCATCCATCAAACGAGTGAAGAAGAATAAATCAAAGGAAATCAAGAAACTTAAGAAGAAGCTAGTCGAGCAAGAGGTACTTGAAAGGGTAATAAAAACCAAGTATGAAACCCTATCAAAAAACTTTGCAGAAAGCAATTCAGCTTTGGAAAGACTAGCCCATGAAAGCATAAAGGAGAATAAAAAGAAAAACAAGATTGTAAAGGACTACAACAGCTTATGGAGAGTAGCCCAGGGTTTGAAGAAAAAGGTCAGGGCTTTGAGGAAAAAAGCAATGGCTTCAAAACACCAAGCTCATGCTTCTCTTGAGAACCTTGTAGAGGTGGAAGTTCAATGCAATGAACCAGAAGAAGCAAGTAACCCCACAAATCTTGAGTAATATAAAGAAACCTAAAAAGATCATCCCTAAGGCATTTTTGAGCTGAGGCAAGAGTATTTTTGAAATTTTGATAATCTCAGGTTTCGGTGGCTTAGGAGAACATATTGATTGTTCATTAGCCACCGAAAGTAGAGCTTTCGGTAGCTAATCAGCTCGAATTCCATTTTCCCTAACTACCGAAAGCACTTATAAGGTAGAAAGCTAATGTTTTTGCACAGATCCAAGTTTTTCTTGCTCAAAAGACTCGAAAATGGTTCCAATCGTTGGCAGATAATTAATGACATCTTTATCAAGTGTTTGTTTTGGTTTTGGAGATGTTTTAAAAGACAGAAAAGGTAAGCAACGGTTAACTATTGTAAAGGAGATAAGACTGTTGACTGTTAACAGGTGTCAAGCTTGACTCCTCCCATATCACATGAGATCTAGCAGCCTCGAAAGGCTTACTACACCTGCCTAGAATCTGAAGAAATTAAAGAGCAATCGAGAAGTTGAATTGATCTAGTCTACTTAAGACAATTATTGATTTTCTATATTTGGCAAAGTTCGATCCAGTAATATAGGATCTGGAAACTGTTTGTAAAAGGCTATAAAGCCAAGAACATATGATGAACAGGGGGTTCGATTTTGAGTTCTATAATCTACTATTTTTGTATGAAAGACACTTTCTTTAATATATTAAGCCTGCAAGCTTCTTTCATTTTCTATTGTCAGACTCTCCATCTTTGTCTATGCATATGAGTTGAAATTGTTCTTTTGTCTATGTTTAATGGTCCCATGGTAACTATCATCTTACTTTTGACTGTTAAGCAAGAATCATAAGCATCTTTGGCTAGTTTGTTAACCCATCATATATATTTCTTATGTATGTTCTGGTTAAATGATTGGTTTTCTTATCCATTTGTTTTACAAACCAATATGATAATAGCTCTTGAAGGCCTTGTATTGCATGAATATAGTTAGACTGTCTTGAAGGTACAATCCAAAGATTAGGATATTCATCTTGATCCAAACCCACACTTATTATTGAGAAAATAGTCACCAAAAAGATTAAGTTACCAGGCATCTCTGACATACAGGCTAGGAGAGTTTCCTGGAGTGATAACAAATTGGCACCATTGCCATGGAGAAGAGACTGAAGCTCAGCTTCCCTGAGAGATGAAAAGATCCAACTTTGATGATAGACAAAGTTTGGACACATTTTTGGGTTGTAACCATCTATTTTGTGACTCCATTGGAACAAAGTGGCTCCGAGAAGAGCTCACACCAGGGCTAACCAAGAAAGACCATTGGCAGCACTAGTTCCAGATCCTAAGAAGATCATCAAAAGGGGAAAATCTTTGCAAAGACAAACTTCTGGATCTGCAAGAGAATCTAATCCAGGTATTTCAACAAACACTTCTTCTGTTATATCTAAAGAACCTCTTGTCGAATCCCCTTCTACTGGAACTTCTAGTTCTCGAAAAATTGAAATTGTGTCGGAAAGTTTAAAGGGTGAGGAGCCTTCGATTTCCTCTGATGTTATAGATTCTATTTCTGAGTATGTTATTACATCCAATTTGAGAGAAGAAGTTGTAGGATCCCCTCAGCAAAAGGACTCTTCCTCTTCTTTGAATTCTTCACCAACTAAGCCTATAGAGGGTGTATTCCATACTCATACCAGTCTGCCCATTCTTGAAGATATTTTACAAGATCTTTCCTCTAAGGGTGAAGAAAACTTAGCCTTACTTCTCGGTCAGTTTTATAGAGCCTCTTATTTTCCACCTTATTCAGGAAATTTTGCCCAAGGTAGTCATCCTACCAGTGTTTCTCCTTCTTTCCTCGGTGAAGTAAGACAACCATTGTTTATAGGCTCACCTATCCCATCTCAGCCTTCATCTTCTGAAGTTTCTTCCTCTGCATCATCCCCCAAGATTTCCATGGTTGTCGCTTTGACCAAGATGGAACAAATCTTAGCAAATAGGTATGCCCCTCTTGTGTTGCCCAATCCCTTATCAGCCATGACAATAGGAGATTATCATAAATATATGTCAAACTTTACTGGATCCGGGGATTATACTATTGAAGAACATATAGAAGCTTTTTATGCTTATGCTGAGAACATTAACATTTCAGAAGAAGATGTTTGGACCAGAATTTTTGTGCAGATCTTGGATGGCCAAGCCAGGAAGTGGTTCAAGGAACTACCAGCAAATTCAGTGGTAGGTATTGAGCAGTTAGATGAGGTGTTTTTGAAACACTGGGGAGAAAGAAGATATCTCTTGTATCACATCTCTAAATTTGGGAATCTAAGAAGAGAAAATGGGGAGTCAGTCTCAGACTTCACCAAAAGATTCAATAAGATGTTTGGCAAGATCCCTGCAGAGATCAAGCCAACTGATGCATTAGCAAAGATCACTTACTCTTTTGCCTTTGATCTATATTTTTTCTTAATCCTTAGAGAAAGAAGATCAGCCACACTCGCTTTAATGCAAGATTTTGCTCTTGAGGTTGAATCTAATATTATGGCATCTCAGAAACTTAAAGGAAAATTTGAGAGAAAGAAGTCTTCTGCTGACCCCCCCTTCTTCTACAAATACCAAAATGGAAAAGATGGCCAAGATGTTGGATAACTTGACCTCGGAAATGTCAAAATTGAAAATTCCAAGTCAGTAGCCAGCAAGAATTAAAGAGACTAATGCTTATGCTCCCAAGAATCCCAATGCATTCCCTTATAGAAGGAACAACCAACAGGTCTAGCTCCTTCAAAGAGACAAGAATGCAGTTGATGATCAAAGAATCAGGGCCCCCTTCCAAAATGCAATGCTAGAAGAAGAACAAGAGATACCTCATGACAAATTTGAAGAAGAAGATGGCATCAATTGCTTTGGGGATGAAAATGATTCCTCCTTTTTGACACAATGGATTATAAGGAAGGTCAGATGGACGAAGAGATTCATGAGTCAAGCATTACAGAATCTTTTTATCAGATAGATGATCAGCCAGGTTACAATTTAAGATCTAAGACTGTTGCTCCAAAGCCATTGCTTGCTGCTCCTGGGAAGAAGAAAGAAGTTGCTGCCAAGTAGCCTGCTACTTCTGCAAAGCGAACCTCCACTCCTGCAAAACATCAACATAAGCAATTGCAAACCCAAGCCAAAGAGAAGGTCGTCCTCAGAGATCCTCCTAACGAGGTAAAAACTTCTAATAGATTATCATACTCTTTCAATTTCGAATCAGAAATTCAAAAAGTAAAAATACTTATGCCATTGACTGAACTTATGAAGAATGACATTTTCAAGTCTGCTATCCTGAAGTCCCTTGAACCAAAGACTCCTCCAGCTGTTGATTACGTAAAAATACAAGATGACAAGCCAAAAGTTACTATAGGACCTATGGTAGAAGATTGAGACGACTCTTTTCCACCCTTCTACATATTCCTAAATATCCATGAAAAGATCCTTCACAACTTCTTGCTTGATTCGGGAGCGTCACACAATCTTATGCCTAAAGCAGTGATGGATAAACTTGGGCTTGACGTCACAAAACCTTATCATAATCTCTTCTCTTTTGACTCTAGGAAAGTCAAATGCGTCGGCCTCATAAAATACCTTGTTATAAACCTTGCCCAATTGCCAATGAGAAACATGGTAATGTACGTTGTAGTGGCTGATATCCCACCCAAGTTCGGCCTCCTCTTGTCACGTTCATGGAGCAAAATACTAGGGGGTACCTTGCAGATGGATCTTTTGTATGCCACAGTCCTGGTGTTTGGAGGAGATCTAAAGAGACTTTATAGAGAGAATCAACTTGCCTACATCATTAGTGATGGGAAAAATTTCATAAATCATCCTATTTATTCTTTAGACACAGACTTTGGCTCGTGCATTCTTCAAATAGATGATTCTCAGCCAGCTCCTTTGTAGCTCACAAATCCTACTTATCAGCAGACTGATGAAGAGTGTATTTCTATGTGGACCATGTTCTTTGATGGTGCCAGTACCAAAGACTCAGCTGGTGCAGGTGTAGTTTTGATTTCTCCTTCGAAGGAGGCTATGCATTTGTCGTTTAAGCTTGATTTCAAAAATACTAACAATATAGCAGAGTATGAGGCTTTGCTATTGGGATTAAATTCTACCAAGGATATGGGAATTAAAGGATTAAAGGTGTTTGGATACGCGGATCTCATCATACAGCAAGTAAACAGTACTTTCCAAGCAAAACATGTCAGATTGATAGCCTACAGAGATGAGCTATGGAAAATCAGGGACTCTTTTTCCATTTTTGACATTTCTTATGTACCCAAAGCTATGAATCATCTTGTTGATTCCCTTGTTGTTTCAGCTAGTATTTTTATTCCTCCCATGCCTCCTAGACTCAATTATGAAATCCAAGTCAAATATAGGCCATCCCTACCCGACAATATTAAATATTGGAAATGTTTTGAAGATGATGATGAGCTCAGTAGATTTCTCCAGGTGGTAGATGAATTTTCTGATATGCATATTGACCAGAAAAATCAAAATTTAGAGGAATCCAAGAAGCCTAAGCTAAAAAGAAAAATGGTTCAGCATGATATCGTTCAACTACCCAACAATTATATACCTCGGGGTTTGGTGCCTCTTGAGAAGCTTTTCGATCATAACGATGTCCCCTACAAACCTGATAAGAAGGAGAAATATCCTTTTGTCCATGACCACAATATAGGAAGCCAAAATCATCCTAATTTCATAAATCTGTTTGTCGAATTAACCACTGATCAAAGGTATGAATATTGCAGCATTATGAAGGAATTCACTGATGTTTTTGCTTGGAAATACAGTGATCTGAAAACCTATGACCCTTAGGTCATTCAAACTAAGATTCCCCTTGAGAAAGACACCATCCCTTTCAAACAAAAAATGAGACCTATCATTCCTCTCCTATTTCCTGTAATTGAAATCGAAATCAAAAAGATTCTTGATGCTAAAATCATAATCCCTTTAAGATACTCTAAATGGATTGCAAATCTAGTGATAGTGAGAAAGAAAAATGGTGAGATCAGGTTATGTGTTGACTTTAGAAATCTAAATAAATGCTTAAATAAATACAACTATCCCCTACCCAATATGGAACATTTGTTGCAAAGAATTTCAGGGACAATTGTCGTGTCTTTCCTTGATGGTTTCTCAGGCTATAACCAGATTTCCGTACATTCTGATGACCAAGAAAAAACTGCATTTACTACTCCTTGGGGTACCTTCATGTACACCAAGATGCCATTCATATTGATGAATGTCGGGGCCACTTTTCAGAGGGCCATGGACATAGCTTTCGTTGGAGAAAAGGACAATGTTTTCCTTATCTATCTTGATGACATTACAGTTTATTCCAGCAGTCATGAAGAGAACCTAAAGCATCTGAAAAGAGTATTTCTGAAGTGCGGACAGATCGAGATTTCATTGAACCCCAAAAAGTCCCATTTTTCTCTCAAGAAGGGCAAGCTACTAGGCCACATCGTTTCAGCATAAGGTGTGAAAATTGATCAAGCTCGAGTGGAAGCAATTCAGAGGTTGTCCATACCAAGGTCAAAGAAGGATATCCAATCTCTACTCGGTAAGATAAATTTTGTCAGAAGATTTATTCCAAATTTCGTTGAGTTAGTGAAACACATAACTTCTATGCTAAAAAAGGGATCTGAGATAAAGTGGACAGACAATGCAAGAACTTCATTTCAAGACATCAAACAAGATATCATGGAATCCCCCACTCTAATCAGTCCAGATTACACCAAAAACTTCTATATTTTTTCCTTTGCTTCCTATGACATGGTGGAAGCAGTCTTGTTACAAAAAGATGATGAAAGTTTTGATCACCCAGTGTCCTTTTTCAGAAAAACACTCAGAGATGTTGAACTAAGGTATGATCCTATAGAAAAACAAGCTTATGCTCTCATTAAGTCTTTAAAAGCTTTCAAAATTTATATCCTTCATTCAAAGGTTATCGCCTATGTTGCTTCATCCTCTGTGAAGGACGTTTTGACTCAACCTTATATTTATGGGAAGAGAGCTAAATGGGTCGCAAAGAAAATCGAGTTTGACATAGAAATGAATCCCGCTAAGCTGGTAAAAGGCCAAGGCCTTGCCAAGCTTTTGACGGAAGAAAATTGTGATCTTTTGGACATAAATTTCATTGGGGAAAGTTCAGCAAGTTTGTAGACAGAGGTAGCAGTGGAAGGACAACATAACAACCAGCAGGTAGTAGAGCATTTGTTTTCATGTGAGTGGTATTCAGGTATTATTCATTTTCCACAAAATTTGGAAGTTCCTCCTAAACTTAGCATGACTCAAGCCCGAGCCCTTAAGCTTGGAGCAATCAAATTTTCCATTTATAATAATCTTTTGTATTGGAAAGATCCTACTGGTTTACTACTAAGATGTTTAGACAAAGAAGATTCAGTTGAAGTTATACATCAGTTTCATTCAAGTATTTGTGGAGGCCACCATTACTGGAAGACCATAGCTCATAAGATCTTAAGGGATGGGTACTATTGGCCTTTTCTTTTTTCAGATGTGTGCGCCTTTGTGAAATCTTGTGATAAATGTCAAAGATTCATAGGAAAACAACAACTAAAATCTCTGCCCCTGAGACCTATTGTAGTGAATGGTCCTTTTCAGCAGTGGGGTTTAGATTTTATAGGCGAGATTAATCCTTCATCTAGTGGTCAACATAAATGGATCTTGGTAGCCACTGACTATTTTACAAAGTGGATAGAGACAATCCCCACTAGGAATGCCACTCATCAGGTTGTCATGAAATTTCTTTATGAGAACATCCTGAGCAGATTCGGTTGCCCAAAAAAACTAGTAACAGATAATGCAGCAGCTTTCAAAGCCGATGCATTGGTTGACATGAGTAAATCAACGGGCATTCAATTGGTACATTCTACTCCCTACTACCCTCAAGGTAATGGCCTTGCAGAGTCGTCCAATAAGAGTCTAATCAGAATCATCAGAAAACTATTGGAGGAGAATCAAAAGAGTTGGGATTCTAAACTAAAGTTTTCTCTTTGGGCAGACAGAGCAACTAACAAGAAATCCATAGGAACTTCTCCCTTCAAACTGGTCTATGGTACTGATGCCATTTTCCCTATTCAGCTAGTTTTACCAGTGGCTAAATTTTTTCAAGAAGAGCAAACTGAATCAAATGATATGGTAAGAAGAATGCTTGACTTGGTAGAACTGTAGCAAGTCAAAGAACAGTTGTTGGATACATTAGAGGCTCATCAAAAGCAGATCAAGGAAACTTTTGATAGAAAGGCAAAGGTGGATGATTTTCAGGTTGGTGACTGGGTTCTGAAATGGGACGCTCTCGGACAAGATAAAGGAAAACACAGCAAGTTTAACTCTTTGAGGACTGGTCCTTTCATGATAACTCAAGTACAGCATAAAAACACCTTCATTCTGCAAAATCTAGGAGGTGAAGAAATGTCTGGTAGCCCAGTTAACGGGTATTTTCTGAAACTTTATTTTTTCTAAGGCTTTGGAGCCTTATCATTGTAATTTTAATTTTTCAGCTTTTTTGTTTCTACAGAATAACTCCATGCCCAATGGAAACACTAGTAGATAGTTTTAAATTTTCTTTTCTCAGGAAAGGCATTGGTTATGTGGTTCTTGAAACCTCACAGGGAGGCTTTCACCCCCAATAGGAGCCAGTGTTATCTCCTCAAATAAATCAATCGAGATTTTTCATTTTAGGTGATAGGGAGTCTTTTAAAAAAAGGTACTTTTTTTAATTTTAAAGGTTCATTTTTCGAAGATTTACTCATGTAAAAAGGTTTAAATAAAAGTTTGTTTAGTTTGTGTTTGATCAAATTCAAATATCAGGTTTCGGTGGCTTAGGCGAACATACCGATTGTTCATTAGCCACTGAAAGCCTTAGCTTTCGGAAGCTTAAATAAAGAAATCCAGGGCCTTTTTAGCCACCGAAATCGTTGAAGTAGGTGAAGACCAAGCACGTCCTATCACACATTTCAAATTACGGGTTCAACATTTCCATGATTGCACAAGCTAATAAAAGGACTGGAGAAAGAACTGTTCACAACCGGAAAGTTGATCTCACTGTGATATGAGCAAATCTTTCCTGATCGCTATATCATTAAGTCATACGTCGATGTACTTCCCATTGATTTCAGTTATTCGCCATGACTTTTGCACATCATCAACCGTTTCACCACAGTCCTTGCAATCAGTTCCATGTTCAAAATCTCTCCCCAGTTATCTCAATTTTATCTCATTCAAGCCAATTTTAGCTAAGTTTACACTTTGTAACTCTTCCCAAAATCCACTCCTTCAATCACAGGTGTGAAAAAATGTTGTGGAAAATGAAGAAAGGAACGTCGACACTGAGGAAGGAGATTAAAGATATCGGTTACCTGGAATCACATCCCGAGGTATGTCAAATGTTCAAGGATGCAGGGTGTTACAATTTTTGCAAAAAATTAAAGATCTTTCATCAACATGTGGGAAAGGCTTTCGCTCTCAATTTCTAGGGAAATAAAGCAATCATCGACCATGATGAATTTGAAATTGATGAAGCCCTCATAGCCGAAGTTACAGAGCTTCCCATGACTGGAAATAAATGGTTTAAAACCACTGTGATTAAGAATGTTGAATTCAGAACCTATTTAAAACCAGAACAAAGGGGTTTGATTTGGAAGAAAGATATTCCTACATCTTTCCTTGAAGAGAAATGGCAGTAGTTATTCAAGGTTGTAATGGTTTATATAAATTGTGAAGGGAGATACAACAGGGTGATGATTTATCATTTCAAACTTATAAACCATTTGACAGGTAGAAACCCACTTAATCTGCCCTATTTCCTCCACTGAAGCTTATCCAAGATGGCTCATCAAGTCAAGGCCAAACCTAGTCAAGTTGTAGGTAGATTATCCCACCATAGTTTAATAAAATTGTTGGTCTGTGAGTTTTTGAAAAGAAAGGGGAAAGAATGGAATTATTTCTTATTATGGAATGATTTCCAGACTGAGGTTCAGCCAGAGGGAAAAAAGAGTCCTCATTCCAAGAAATCCTCCACTCCCAGAAGAGGAAAGAGAAGGAGAAGAGCTATCTCTCCAACCCCAGTCATTCAACCCTCTCCTTCCCCTAAGTTGAGAAAAACGAAAAAGAAATTGAATTTTAACAGTGAAGAAGAAAAGGTCAGTGAAGTCCCAGTGAACAAAAACATTCTCAATCTCCCTTACTCAGACTTAGAAGATGAAGAGCAGCAATTGGAAACAGGGCATGAGGATTCATTTACCACGAGGCATGACAACTCTGGTTTTGTGGACATATACACAGCAAGTTATGTTAACCTTCCATCACCTACTCCCCAAGAATAAAAAGAGCCACAAGTTGTAGAGGCCTCATCCAGCAAACGAGTGAAGAAGAATCAATCAAAGGAAATCAAGAAACTTAAGAAGAAGCTAGTCGAGCAAGAGGTACTTGAAAGGGTAATAAAAACTGGGTATGAAACCCTATCAAAAAACTTTGCAGAAATCAATTCATCTTGGAAAGACTAGCCCATGAAAGCATAAAGGAGAAGAAAAAGAAAAACAAGATTGTAAAGGACTACAACATCTTATGGAGAGTAGCTCAGGGTTTGAAGAAAAAGGCCAGGGCTTTGAGGAAAAAAGCAATGGATTCAAAACACCAAGCTCATGCTTCTCTTGAGACCCTTGCAGAGGTGGAAGTTCAATGCAATGAACCAGAAGCAGCCAGTAACCCCACAAATCTTGAGCAATATACAGAAACCTAAAAAGATCAGCTCTGAGGCGTTTTTGAGCTGAGACAAGAGTATTTTTGAAATTTTGATAATCTCAGGTTTCGATGTCTTAGGCGAACATATCAATTGTTCATTAGCCACCGAAAGCAGAGCTTTCGGTAGCTAATCGGCCCGAATTCCATTTTCCCTAACTACCGAAAGCACTGATAAGGCAAAAAGCTTATGTTTTTGCACAAATACAAGTTTTTCTTGCTCAAAAGACTCAAAAATGGTTCCAATCATTGGAAGATAATTAATGACATCTTTATCAAGTGTTTCTTTTAGTTTTGGAGATGTTTTAAAAGACAGAAAAGGTAAGAAAAAGTTAGCTATTGTCAAGGAGATAAGACTGTTGACTGTCAACAGGTGTCAAGCTCGACTCCTCTCATACCACATGAGATCCAGCAGCCTCGGAAGGCTTACTACACCTGCCTAGAATCTGAAGAACTTAAAGAGCAATCTAGAAGTTGAATTGATCTAGTCTACTTAAGACAATTATTGATTTTCTATATTTGGCAAAGTTTGATCCAGTAATATAGGATCTGGAAACTGTTTGTAAAAGGTTGTAAAGCCAAGAACATATGATGAACACAGTGTTCGATTTTGAGTTCTATAATTTACTATTTTTGTATGAAAGACACTTTCTTTAATATATTAAGCCTGCAAGCTTCTTTCATTTTCTATTGTCACACTCTCCTTTATCTTTGTCTATGCATATGAGTTGAAATTGTTCTTTTGTCTATGTTTAATGGACCCATGGTAACTGTCATCTTACTTTTGACTGTTCAGTAAGAATCATAAGCATCTTTGGCTAGTTTTGTTGACCCATCATATGTATTGCTTATGTATGTTCCGGTTAACTGATTGGTTTTCTTATCCATTTGTTTTACAAACCTATCTAATAATAGCTCTTGAAGGCCTTGTATTGCATGAATATATCTAGAATGTCTTGAAGGTACAATCCAGAGATTAGGATATTCATCTTGATCCAAACCCACACTTATTATTGAGAAAATAGTTACCAAAATGATTAAGTTACCAGGCATCTCTGACATACAGCCTAGGAGAGTTTCCTGGAGTGATAAAACTTTCAATATTTTAGTTATTCCTCACTTTGAAAACATAGAAATCGATTCCTTAGCTAATGTTGCCTCAAGGTTAGCTAAATTAAAGGAATTTGAGGTAGGTAGATTTTCAATTGAACTACTTTATAGGCCTTTACTTCCAGACAACATAAAAAACTAGAAGGTTTTTGAAGGATATGAGAAGATCATTGAACTTCTCATGAATGAAGAGACTTTCAAGGATTCAACTATATATGGTGAGGAATTTGAAACAAACTTGGAAATCAATAGAGAATATCTTGTTGAATCAAAAGCACATATTATGCCCAAAGGTGTGGTGAATCTAGAAAAAATATTTGACTTGAAAAACAAATTTAAATGATCATCAAATGTTAAAACTAACAGTTTTACTTTAGTTCATGAGATGATCAGCTTAGGAACCAAAGAAAATCCCAAGAACATGAATCTTGGTATTGGATGTTCAGAACAAGGAAAAAAAGCTTGCATCAAAATTTTTAGAACATATCAAGATGTTTTTGTGTGGACATACAATAATCTCAAAACATACAAGACACACATGATAATCCAACATACAATACCTAAGAAGAAGGGTAGTAATCCTTTCCGATAGAAACTACGTAAAATACATCTCTTGATCCCCAGGTATAGAAGGATTTGAAGAAGATTTTGGATGTGAAAATCATCTTTTAAGTTCGATATTCGTCTTGGGTGGTCAATCTAGTGTCAGTCAGAAATGAAACTGGCCAAATTTGCTTGTGTCTTTATTTTTGGAACTTGAATAAAGCTTCCAAAAAACACAACTAACTAGTACCATTTATGTATTAGATTATGCAACTTATATTAGGATCTTAAATGTTTTCCTTACTTGAGGATTTCTCAGGATACAATAAAGTTTTGAAGTTTTGGTGGTTGAGGAAGATAGAATAAAAACTACATTCAGAACCAAATGGGGAACTTTTTCTTATAAAAGAATACCCTTTGGTATTATTAATGTCAAAGCTACCTTCCAAAGATAAATGTGTTGGATTATTCACTAATACTAAGAGGGGGGTGAATATGTATTAGGCACTCTTTACCACTTTTAATCACAATATTCAAGCATTTAATATATCAAAAATTTATCACTTATAATTGCATTCAAGATACCATAAACAAATAACCACAAATACACAATACACAAGAATTTTGCATGGAAACCCAAATGGGAGAAAATCGCAGAATGCTTTCTTATATATCAGAAGATTACATTCATAGAAAGCACCACCTTCCAAAATTATACATCATCAACTGGAAGGAGGCATCAACCCCTTTTTTACAGGCTCCAACCTGAAGGAAGCTACAACTCCCTAGATTCTCCACCTCCAACCCCCTAATTTATAGGCTCCAACATGAAGGAATCTACAACTCCCTTTCCTTGCCCCTTCCTTCCTCCCTTAAATTTAAATAAGAGAATAAACTTGTTAATGTTGTTGTCATTGATACTGATATATCATTGCCATAAAAACTGATACAACCACATAAAAATCATGCCAAGATCACCAAGAATACCCTCCAAATCATGTGCTCAAAATCACCATGATATGCATCAAACCATGTGCCATGACATCCAAGATGTGCCTCGAGGAATATACCATGCCTCAAAGAATATACCCAAACTTTCCCTTAATGTGCCAAAATATCCAAGATGTACCTCAACCATGTGCCAATACCTCCAAGATATGCCTCAAGAATATGTCATAACCTCCAAGATACAAGCCTCAAAATATACATAATAACATACCTTTAAACATGTGAACAACCGAGTACATGAGATATCATATATTCATACCTTCCTTAACTTCAACATCGAGAAGAATACATTCCTCAAAACTTTCCTCAACCTCACGGGATTGGACCGAGCAACAGGCAGGGCCTAGTGTGATGATACCAAGACAACAAGCAGGGGCCTCGCAGGACACCCTATGCGTGACCCACGGGGGTCTGCTCAATTAGGGTTTTCTAAAAACTGTTCTCCAATATACAACTTTGAGCACTCCCTCCTTCACACAACTCTGCTACTTCACCTTCACTAAGAAATCACATCCTTTCTTGGTGATAATGAGAGGCTCTTTGGTGTGTATTTATACCCTTCCAAGTAACTTCTTTACTTGATTTTTTAGCCCATCTATAACTTCTTATTTGCAACAACGTTTCTCCTTTTACTTAATTTTGAGGCCGACCTGTAACTTCTTGACCTTAGATCTGGGACTGCTTGACCATACTTCAGAGATTCATCTTTAAAATGGAATAAATTCTCAATCATGAGGAACCACATGGTGTGCCACCTATCGTTGGAAATGGCATGTTGAGGACTATCCATCTGTGGGGGTTTTCATGCAATTATGATTTTCTTCATACTATTTTTCTTCAATTAACTTTGAGATTCATGACCACACATCTAGGGATTCTTAACCACTTAACCATATTTCCATTGATTCTTGTATACTTATTCAAAGTGTCTTCCCTTGAGGGCTATGCTTAAAGCTACACCATAAGGGGACCACTTTGGAGACTTCTTCAAATACACCCATCACTTCTAGAGGCTTCAGGACATCTTTTAGGGTTAATATCAATGCAACCAATTTTCCAACAATATCCCCCTTTGGCATTGATGGCAACACTCATACTCCCCATGTGATCATTGCTCCCCCTATATTCCTGCTTCTGATATTTCTCTCTTTCTTTTGTTCTTTCTCTCCCCTTTTGACATCAATGGAAAAGGGTAACCCCCCCTGATGATTTCTCTCCCCCCGTCTTCTTTGAAAAATGTCATGTAGATCATTGTGGGGAAGAAACTACTCCAATTTTATGTCAAATATACTCAAATGTCTCTCTTGGGAGAGGTTTGGTGAAGATATCTTCAATTTGTTATTTTGTCCCAATGTACTCCAACTTGATAATATTTTATGTGACTTGTTCCTAAAGAAAGTGGAACTTGATCGTAATGTGTTTGGTCTTGGAATGCATCACTGGATTCTTGGAGATACTTATAGCATTGGTATGGTCACAAAATATTGAAATAGGATTATCATATTTTACTTGTATGTCTTGTAGGGTTTGCTTCATCTAGAGCACCTAAGTACAACATGCTACTGCTACAATATATTTTTCTTATGTCGTAGACAAGGATACTAAGGATTGTTTCTTACTTAACTAGGACACCAGACAATCACCCAAGTAGAAGGTTGCTCCACTAGTACTTCTTCTATCATCAATGCTTCTTGCCCAATCTGTATCTATGTAGGAGACCGTAGTCATCTTATTCCCTTTCGGATACCACAATCCAAATTTTGTTGTTACTTTGAGATATTTGAAGATCCTTTTTACTGCCATAACATGAGTTTCCTTCAGTGTTGCTTGAAATATTTCAACTTGTATAACTCCCTACATCACATCTGGTCTTGAGGTTGTCATGTATAGTAGGTTGGCAATCATTGATCTGCAGATTCTTTGATCTTCTTCCTTAGATTCGTCATATTTTCTCAACTTACAACCAATCACCATAGGAGTACTTATGGGTTTTCAATATTCAATTCTTAATTTCTTCAACATTTCTTTGATGTAATTGGTTTGGGAAATGAAAATACCTTCATCTAGTTGAGATATTTGGAGTCCCAAAAAGAAAATCAACTCACCAAGCAGGGGAATTTCAAACTCATTTTGCATGTCTTTGGAAAACTTCTTACTCAACTTGTCATCATCACTTCCAAAGATGATGCCATACACATATACTTAAATGATAACTATGTTGTCCCAATCCACTTTTATGTAGAGATTGTTATATGCATTTCCTTTTCTGAATCCTTGTTGTAGTAAATATATTTCCAATATTGAATACTAGGCTCTAGGGGCTTGCTTGAGTCCATAGGGAGATTTCTTTAATATGAAAACATAATCTTCCCTTTCTGACAGTAGAAACCCTTCTGGTTGTTCAATGTAGACTTCTTCTTCTAATTCTCCATTTAGAAATGTTGATTTTACGTCCATCTAATAGATTGTGAATATTTTGGAACATGCATAGGCCAAGATCATTCCAATTGCTTCCATTCTGGAACAGGATCAAAAATTTCTTTAAAATATACTCCTTAAACTTGAGCATATCCTTTGCATGCTAGTCTTTCCTTGTTTCTGGTTACTTGTCCATATTCATTTAGTTTGTTTATGAATACCCATTTTCTACCAATCACATTTTTGTCCTTAGGTCTTGGAACCAGTTCTCATGTCTCATTATTTTCTATTTGATTCAGTTCTTCTTCCATGGCCTTGATCCAATGTCCATCATTGTTGGCTTCCTCAAATATGCTTGGTTCAATTGTGTACAATAATGCTAGATGTATTTTTTATGGTGTACACACTTGTTTGCTTCCTCTGGTTTCTATTCCTGTAATTTTATCTCCAATAATTTGTTCTGGTGGATGATTCTTTTGAACCTGGTGGTTAAATGTTTTAGTAGGTGTTTGGAAATCTTGTTGATTGTCTTCTATTTTTTCTTGATCTACTTCAAGTTTCTTATTTTATTTCTCTTCTACTTATTCATCTATTTCTTCTTCCTTTAGTTCTTCTTATGCTTCCTGCTCTTTTGAATTTTTTCTTTCTTCTCTGGTCTTTAGCAAATTTGCTTCATCAATATTTACAATGATGTTTTCCATTATTTTGTTGAGCCTTAGGTTGTATCATTTGTATTCCTTTTTTTTTCTTGAGTGTCCAACCAATATGCCTTTATCAACTTGAGAGTCAAATTTTCCAATCTTGTTATCTTCTCTTTCTATGTTGAATTTGCTTCCAAACACTCTAAAGTGCTTGGAATTTATCGATCTTCCCTTCCATAGTTCATATGGAGTCTTGTCATTGTTTCTTCTGAGAATTCCTCTGTTCAATATAGGAATGGTTGTATGTACTTCTTGTACCTCAAATATATCACCCAACTTGGAATCTTTCAACATGGTTATGGCCATTTCTTGTATAGTTATATTCTTCTTTTCAATGACTTCATTTTGTTGAGGTGTCCTAGCTGCTGAGAATTTCATTTTTATTCCATGTTCTTCACAAAATTCCATGAATTATTTTTATGTGAACTCACCTCCATTGTCTGATCTCAAGCACTTGATTTTCAAAACAGTCTCTTTTTCAACCATTTTTTTGAATATCCTAAAACATTTAAATTCCTTTGACTTTTTCTTGAGAAAATAGACTTTGATCATTCTTGTATAATCATCAATAAGTAGCATGAAGTATTGTTCACTATTCATCCCTTTTGTTCTCAACGGTTTGCATAGATCGGTGAGTACAATCTCCATTGGTTTTATTGTAGACTATTCCTTTGTTCTGAACTTAGTTCTTGTTTGTTTTTCATGTATACAGTTCTTGCACATAGTATTGGTTGGCTTTGAAATTTCAGGCATTTCTCTTGCCACTTCCTTTCTACTAATTTTAACAAGATTGTCAATGTTCATATGACCCATTCTCATGTGCCAAAGCCAAATTTCATTTTCCTTTCTCGAGAAACATCTTTATTTTTCAATCTCATTTAAGATGTATATGTTGTTTGGAGTCCTTATTGTGGTCTCTACCAACTTGTTTGTTCCTTCTTTCCTTATCTCACATTTATTTGAGTCAAATACAAGTGTGTGTCCTTGGTCACACATTTGACTCACACTTATCATATTATTCTTCATGTTTTCGACAAGTAGGACATTTGCTTCCCTGTTATCTTTTCTTCCAAGCTTGACTATGCCTTTTCCTATAATTTTGGTTGAGTTATCACTGCCAAATGAAACTAGTCCATATCTTTCTTTCTTTAGAGTTACAAACTTGTCCTTGTCACATGCCATGTGCTTTGAACAACAATTGTTAATATACCAATCACTTTTTCTACTATGGGCTTGTGGGCAATCAAACATTCTTCAATGCTTAGTTTATCTTGCTTCCTTTTCCATATCCTTGATGGTTCTTTTACATGACTATTGAAATCCTACTTTGGTTCCTTTGGAGGAAAAATCAATCCGCAATATTTTTTCATGTGTCCAAAATTGTTGCATTTGTAGCATTCTACTTAATTATTTAATGAGCCAAAACTGTTATAGTTTATGTATGCTTCATGATGCTTTCTGAGATAATCATTTCTAGAGTAGCCTTCATAGTTGTTGTTCTTATTAGCATAGGCTCTACAGTTTATGGAATTGTGCTCAAAATTGTTACAGGAATAACATAAACCAAGAAAAAAAGTTTGGTACATGAGTGTGGGGGATCTTCAAAGTGGTGCATCTCTTATGTAATATTCTTCTTGAGCTATCTCCATTGTTGGTTGTTGATTATGTGTTCTAGATCTTCTAGGTGGTGCAGCTCTTTTTTAATCTTTTTCCATTGCTTGAATGTTCTCCTTTGAATGATTTCCTTATTCCTTCTTGATGGGACCTCTAATGACTTCTACATAACTCTTTTGTTATGCTTCCTTTTATTTCATCATGGAGCTTGAACCCTTCTCAGTATGCATTTTTTGTAGCCTAGTCCAAACTTGTCATAGTATGGCCTTTTAAAGCTGATGATTTCATCCAACTCATTCCAAGGTCACCAAGAATATCCTCCAAATCATGTGCTCAAAATCACCATGACATGAATCAAACCATGTGCCAAGACATCCAAGATGTGCCTCAAGGAATAAACCATGCCTCAAAGCATATACACAAAATGTGCCTTAAACAAGTGCCAAAATATCCAATATGTACCTCAACCATGTGTCAATAACTCCAAGATATGACATAACCTCCAAGATAAAAGCCTCAAAATATATAGAATAACATACCTTTCAACATGTGAATAACCTGGTGCATGAGATATTAGATATTCAGACCTTCCTTAACTTCAACATCAAGAAGAATACCCTCCTCAAAATGTTCATTAGCCTCGTGAGATTGGACTGAGCAATAGGTGGGGCCTCAGGTGATGATGCTAGGAAAACAAGAAGGGGCCTTGCGGGACACCCTATGCTTGACCCACGGGGGCCTACTCAATTAAGGTTTTATGAAAACCCTTCTCCAATATACGGCTCCAAGCACTCCCTCCTTCACACAACTCTGCTAGTTCTCCTTCGCTAATAAATCACATCCTTGCTTGGTGTTGATGAGAGGATCTTTGGTGTGTATTTATACCCTTCCAGGTAACTTATTTACTTGATTTTTGAGCCTACCTATAACTTCTTGTTTGCAACAAATTTTCTCCTTTTACTTGATTTTGGGGCTGACTTGTAACTTCTTGACCTTAAATCTGGGGCTTGTTGACCTTATATCTAGGGCTTCTTAACCATACTTAGAGGCTTTATCTTTAACAGGCAATAACTTCTCAACTATGAGGAACCACGTAGCATGCCACCTATAATTGGAAACAACATGTCAAGGACTATAAATATATGGGGGATTTGCATGAAATTTTGATGTCGTTCATACGCTTTTTATTGAATTGACTTCACGCTTCATGACCACACCTCTAGGGATTCTTAACCACTTAACCATATTTCTAGGGATTCTTGTAGATTTCTTCAAAGTGTCTTCCCATGAGGGCCATGATTAAAGCTACTCCATAAGGGGACCACTTTGGAGACTTCTTCAAATACACCCATCACTTCTAGAGGCTTTTGGACTTCTTCTAGGGTTGAAATCAATGACAACCAAATTTCCAACAAAATGTACATTACTTTCATGGTCTCATCAATTCCAATGTCATTGTTGATGTAGATGACATAACTATGTACTAAAAATACCTAGTAGATCACATTTCACATATCACTTAGATATTTTAGAGATGTAGAAATTATGGGATATCACTCAATCCCAAGAAGAGTATCTTCACAATTACTAAAGGAAAACTGCTTGGACACATTATTCCAAAGAGAGTATAACCATAGACTCTAAATGAGTGAAATCCATTTCTCATTTTCCATTCCCACATAATAAGAAAGCTATGCAATCTTTATTTTGGAAGATCAATTTTGTGCATAAATTTATTACCAACTTTGTTGAAATTGTAAAACCCTTGCAGAAAGTGATAAAAAAGGATGAAGAGTTTGAATAGAATAAAGAAGAAAAAGGATCCTTCAATAAAATTAATCCTATAATATCCAACACTCAGGTTTTACATAGTTCGAATTTTCATCTTGATTTTCTTCTTTATACACTTTCATATGATCATTCCTTTGGAATGATGTTGACACATAAAGATAGTAAAGGTAATGAAACACCTATTTCTTTCATGAGTAGAAACTTGTAAGGAGTAGAGATTAATTAT
>ML808694.1:407928-431119 GCA_009831015.1 Picea engelmannii | reverse complement strand
TTCAAAACACCAAGCTCATGCTTCTCTTGAGACCCTTGCAGAGGTGGAAGTTCAATGCAATGAACCAGAAGCAGCCAGTAACCCCACAAATCTTGAGCAATATACAGAAACCTAAAAAGATCAGCTCTGAGGCGTTTTTGAGCTGAGACAAGAGTATTTTTGAAATTTTGATAATCTCAGGTTTCGATGTCTTAGGCGAACATATCAATTGTTCATTAGCCACCGAAAGCAGAGCTTTCGGTAGCTAATCGGCCCGAATTCCATTTTCCCTAACTACCGAAAGCACTGATAAGGCAAAAAGCTTATGTTTTTGCACAAATACAAGTTTTTCTTGCTCAAAAGACTCAAAAATGGTTCCAATCATTGGAAGATAATTAATGACATCTTTATCAAGTGTTTCTTTTAGTTTTGGAGATGTTTTAAAAGACAGAAAAGGTAAGAAAAAGTTAGCTATTGTCAAGGAGATAAGACTGTTGACTGTCAACAGGTGTCAAGCTCGACTCCTCTCATACCACATGAGATCCAGCAGCCTCGGAAGGCTTACTACACCTGCCTAGAATCTGAAGAACTTAAAGAGCAATCTAGAAGTTGAATTGATCTAGTCTACTTAAGACAATTATTGATTTTCTATATTTGGCAAAGTTTGATCCAGTAATATAGGATCTGGAAACTGTTTGTAAAAGGTTGTAAAGCCAAGAACATATGATGAACACAGTGTTCGATTTTGAGTTCTATAATTTACTATTTTTGTATGAAAGACACTTTCTTTAATATATTAAGCCTGCAAGCTTCTTTCATTTTCTATTGTCACACTCTCCTTTATCTTTGTCTATGCATATGAGTTGAAATTGTTCTTTTGTCTATGTTTAATGGACCCATGGTAACTGTCATCTTACTTTTGACTGTTCAGTAAGAATCATAAGCATCTTTGGCTAGTTTTGTTGACCCATCATATGTATTGCTTATGTATGTTCCGGTTAACTGATTGGTTTTCTTATCCATTTGTTTTACAAACCTATCTAATAATAGCTCTTGAAGGCCTTGTATTGCATGAATATATCTAGAATGTCTTGAAGGTACAATCCAGAGATTAGGATATTCATCTTGATCCAAACCCACACTTATTATTGAGAAAATAGTTACCAAAATGATTAAGTTACCAGGCATCTCTGACATACAGCCTAGGAGAGTTTCCTGGAGTGATAAAACTTTCAATATTTTAGTTATTCCTCACTTTGAAAACATAGAAATCGATTCCTTAGCTAATGTTGCCTCAAGGTTAGCTAAATTAAAGGAATTTGAGGTAGGTAGATTTTCAATTGAACTACTTTATAGGCCTTTACTTCCAGACAACATAAAAAACTAGAAGGTTTTTGAAGGATATGAGAAGATCATTGAACTTCTCATGAATGAAGAGACTTTCAAGGATTCAACTATATATGGTGAGGAATTTGAAACAAACTTGGAAATCAATAGAGAATATCTTGTTGAATCAAAAGCACATATTATGCCCAAAGGTGTGGTGAATCTAGAAAAAATATTTGACTTGAAAAACAAATTTAAATGATCATCAAATGTTAAAACTAACAGTTTTACTTTAGTTCATGAGATGATCAGCTTAGGAACCAAAGAAAATCCCAAGAACATGAATCTTGGTATTGGATGTTCAGAACAAGGAAAAAAAGCTTGCATCAAAATTTTTAGAACATATCAAGATGTTTTTGTGTGGACATACAATAATCTCAAAACATACAAGACACACATGATAATCCAACATACAATACCTAAGAAGAAGGGTAGTAATCCTTTCCGATAGAAACTACGTAAAATACATCTCTTGATCCCCAGGTATAGAAGGATTTGAAGAAGATTTTGGATGTGAAAATCATCTTTTAAGTTCGATATTCGTCTTGGGTGGTCAATCTAGTGTCAGTCAGAAATGAAACTGGCCAAATTTGCTTGTGTCTTTATTTTTGGAACTTGAATAAAGCTTCCAAAAAACACAACTAACTAGTACCATTTATGTATTAGATTATGCAACTTATATTAGGATCTTAAATGTTTTCCTTACTTGAGGATTTCTCAGGATACAATAAAGTTTTGAAGTTTTGGTGGTTGAGGAAGATAGAATAAAAACTACATTCAGAACCAAATGGGGAACTTTTTCTTATAAAAGAATACCCTTTGGTATTATTAATGTCAAAGCTACCTTCCAAAGATAAATGTGTTGGATTATTCACTAATACTAAGAGGGGGGTGAATATGTATTAGGCACTCTTTACCACTTTTAATCACAATATTCAAGCATTTAATATATCAAAAATTTATCACTTATAATTGCATTCAAGATACCATAAACAAATAACCACAAATACACAATACACAAGAATTTTGCATGGAAACCCAAATGGGAGAAAATCGCAGAATGCTTTCTTATATATCAGAAGATTACATTCATAGAAAGCACCACCTTCCAAAATTATACATCATCAACTGGAAGGAGGCATCAACCCCTTTTTTACAGGCTCCAACCTGAAGGAAGCTACAACTCCCTAGATTCTCCACCTCCAACCCCCTAATTTATAGGCTCCAACATGAAGGAATCTACAACTCCCTTTCCTTGCCCCTTCCTTCCTCCCTTAAATTTAAATAAGAGAATAAACTTGTTAATGTTGTTGTCATTGATACTGATATATCATTGCCATAAAAACTGATACAACCACATAAAAATCATGCCAAGATCACCAAGAATACCCTCCAAATCATGTGCTCAAAATCACCATGATATGCATCAAACCATGTGCCATGACATCCAAGATGTGCCTCGAGGAATATACCATGCCTCAAAGAATATACCCAAACTTTCCCTTAATGTGCCAAAATATCCAAGATGTACCTCAACCATGTGCCAATACCTCCAAGATATGCCTCAAGAATATGTCATAACCTCCAAGATACAAGCCTCAAAATATACATAATAACATACCTTTAAACATGTGAACAACCGAGTACATGAGATATCATATATTCATACCTTCCTTAACTTCAACATCGAGAAGAATACATTCCTCAAAACTTTCCTCAACCTCACGGGATTGGACCGAGCAACAGGCAGGGCCTAGTGTGATGATACCAAGACAACAAGCAGGGGCCTCGCAGGACACCCTATGCGTGACCCACGGGGGTCTGCTCAATTAGGGTTTTCTAAAAACTGTTCTCCAATATACAACTTTGAGCACTCCCTCCTTCACACAACTCTGCTACTTCACCTTCACTAAGAAATCACATCCTTTCTTGGTGATAATGAGAGGCTCTTTGGTGTGTATTTATACCCTTCCAAGTAACTTCTTTACTTGATTTTTTAGCCCATCTATAACTTCTTATTTGCAACAACGTTTCTCCTTTTACTTAATTTTGAGGCCGACCTGTAACTTCTTGACCTTAGATCTGGGACTGCTTGACCATACTTCAGAGATTCATCTTTAAAATGGAATAAATTCTCAATCATGAGGAACCACATGGTGTGCCACCTATCGTTGGAAATGGCATGTTGAGGACTATCCATCTGTGGGGGTTTTCATGCAATTATGATTTTCTTCATACTATTTTTCTTCAATTAACTTTGAGATTCATGACCACACATCTAGGGATTCTTAACCACTTAACCATATTTCCATTGATTCTTGTATACTTATTCAAAGTGTCTTCCCTTGAGGGCTATGCTTAAAGCTACACCATAAGGGGACCACTTTGGAGACTTCTTCAAATACACCCATCACTTCTAGAGGCTTCAGGACATCTTTTAGGGTTAATATCAATGCAACCAATTTTCCAACAATATCCCCCTTTGGCATTGATGGCAACACTCATACTCCCCATGTGATCATTGCTCCCCCTATATTCCTGCTTCTGATATTTCTCTCTTTCTTTTGTTCTTTCTCTCCCCTTTTGACATCAATGGAAAAGGGTAACCCCCCCTGATGATTTCTCTCCCCCCGTCTTCTTTGAAAAATGTCATGTAGATCATTGTGGGGAAGAAACTACTCCAATTTTATGTCAAATATACTCAAATGTCTCTCTTGGGAGAGGTTTGGTGAAGATATCTTCAATTTGTTATTTTGTCCCAATGTACTCCAACTTGATAATATTTTATGTGACTTGTTCCTAAAGAAAGTGGAACTTGATCGTAATGTGTTTGGTCTTGGAATGCATCACTGGATTCTTGGAGATACTTATAGCATTGGTATGGTCACAAAATATTGAAATAGGATTATCATATTTTACTTGTATGTCTTGTAGGGTTTGCTTCATCTAGAGCACCTAAGTACAACATGCTACTGCTACAATATATTTTTCTTATGTCGTAGACAAGGATACTAAGGATTGTTTCTTACTTAACTAGGACACCAGACAATCACCCAAGTAGAAGGTTGCTCCACTAGTACTTCTTCTATCATCAATGCTTCTTGCCCAATCTGTATCTATGTAGGAGACCGTAGTCATCTTATTCCCTTTCGGATACCACAATCCAAATTTTGTTGTTACTTTGAGATATTTGAAGATCCTTTTTACTGCCATAACATGAGTTTCCTTCAGTGTTGCTTGAAATATTTCAACTTGTATAACTCCCTACATCACATCTGGTCTTGAGGTTGTCATGTATAGTAGGTTGGCAATCATTGATCTGCAGATTCTTTGATCTTCTTCCTTAGATTCGTCATATTTTCTCAACTTACAACCAATCACCATAGGAGTACTTATGGGTTTTCAATATTCAATTCTTAATTTCTTCAACATTTCTTTGATGTAATTGGTTTGGGAAATGAAAATACCTTCATCTAGTTGAGATATTTGGAGTCCCAAAAAGAAAATCAACTCACCAAGCAGGGGAATTTCAAACTCATTTTGCATGTCTTTGGAAAACTTCTTACTCAACTTGTCATCATCACTTCCAAAGATGATGCCATACACATATACTTAAATGATAACTATGTTGTCCCAATCCACTTTTATGTAGAGATTGTTATATGCATTTCCTTTTCTGAATCCTTGTTGTAGTAAATATATTTCCAATATTGAATACTAGGCTCTAGGGGCTTGCTTGAGTCCATAGGGAGATTTCTTTAATATGAAAACATAATCTTCCCTTTCTGACAGTAGAAACCCTTCTGGTTGTTCAATGTAGACTTCTTCTTCTAATTCTCCATTTAGAAATGTTGATTTTACGTCCATCTAATAGATTGTGAATATTTTGGAACATGCATAGGCCAAGATCATTCCAATTGCTTCCATTCTGGAACAGGATCAAAAATTTCTTTAAAATATACTCCTTAAACTTGAGCATATCCTTTGCATGCTAGTCTTTCCTTGTTTCTGGTTACTTGTCCATATTCATTTAGTTTGTTTATGAATACCCATTTTCTACCAATCACATTTTTGTCCTTAGGTCTTGGAACCAGTTCTCATGTCTCATTATTTTCTATTTGATTCAGTTCTTCTTCCATGGCCTTGATCCAATGTCCATCATTGTTGGCTTCCTCAAATATGCTTGGTTCAATTGTGTACAATAATGCTAGATGTATTTTTTATGGTGTACACACTTGTTTGCTTCCTCTGGTTTCTATTCCTGTAATTTTATCTCCAATAATTTGTTCTGGTGGATGATTCTTTTGAACCTGGTGGTTAAATGTTTTAGTAGGTGTTTGGAAATCTTGTTGATTGTCTTCTATTTTTTCTTGATCTACTTCAAGTTTCTTATTTTATTTCTCTTCTACTTATTCATCTATTTCTTCTTCCTTTAGTTCTTCTTATGCTTCCTGCTCTTTTGAATTTTTTCTTTCTTCTCTGGTCTTTAGCAAATTTGCTTCATCAATATTTACAATGATGTTTTCCATTATTTTGTTGAGCCTTAGGTTGTATCATTTGTATTCCTTTTTTTTTCTTGAGTGTCCAACCAATATGCCTTTATCAACTTGAGAGTCAAATTTTCCAATCTTGTTATCTTCTCTTTCTATGTTGAATTTGCTTCCAAACACTCTAAAGTGCTTGGAATTTATCGATCTTCCCTTCCATAGTTCATATGGAGTCTTGTCATTGTTTCTTCTGAGAATTCCTCTGTTCAATATAGGAATGGTTGTATGTACTTCTTGTACCTCAAATATATCACCCAACTTGGAATCTTTCAACATGGTTATGGCCATTTCTTGTATAGTTATATTCTTCTTTTCAATGACTTCATTTTGTTGAGGTGTCCTAGCTGCTGAGAATTTCATTTTTATTCCATGTTCTTCACAAAATTCCATGAATTATTTTTATGTGAACTCACCTCCATTGTCTGATCTCAAGCACTTGATTTTCAAAACAGTCTCTTTTTCAACCATTTTTTTGAATATCCTAAAACATTTAAATTCCTTTGACTTTTTCTTGAGAAAATAGACTTTGATCATTCTTGTATAATCATCAATAAGTAGCATGAAGTATTGTTCACTATTCATCCCTTTTGTTCTCAACGGTTTGCATAGATCGGTGAGTACAATCTCCATTGGTTTTATTGTAGACTATTCCTTTGTTCTGAACTTAGTTCTTGTTTGTTTTTCATGTATACAGTTCTTGCACATAGTATTGGTTGGCTTTGAAATTTCAGGCATTTCTCTTGCCACTTCCTTTCTACTAATTTTAACAAGATTGTCAATGTTCATATGACCCATTCTCATGTGCCAAAGCCAAATTTCATTTTCCTTTCTCGAGAAACATCTTTATTTTTCAATCTCATTTAAGATGTATATGTTGTTTGGAGTCCTTATTGTGGTCTCTACCAACTTGTTTGTTCCTTCTTTCCTTATCTCACATTTATTTGAGTCAAATACAAGTGTGTGTCCTTGGTCACACATTTGACTCACACTTATCATATTATTCTTCATGTTTTCGACAAGTAGGACATTTGCTTCCCTGTTATCTTTTCTTCCAAGCTTGACTATGCCTTTTCCTATAATTTTGGTTGAGTTATCACTGCCAAATGAAACTAGTCCATATCTTTCTTTCTTTAGAGTTACAAACTTGTCCTTGTCACATGCCATGTGCTTTGAACAACAATTGTTAATATACCAATCACTTTTTCTACTATGGGCTTGTGGGCAATCAAACATTCTTCAATGCTTAGTTTATCTTGCTTCCTTTTCCATATCCTTGATGGTTCTTTTACATGACTATTGAAATCCTACTTTGGTTCCTTTGGAGGAAAAATCAATCCGCAATATTTTTTCATGTGTCCAAAATTGTTGCATTTGTAGCATTCTACTTAATTATTTAATGAGCCAAAACTGTTATAGTTTATGTATGCTTCATGATGCTTTCTGAGATAATCATTTCTAGAGTAGCCTTCATAGTTGTTGTTCTTATTAGCATAGGCTCTACAGTTTATGGAATTGTGCTCAAAATTGTTACAGGAATAACATAAACCAAGAAAAAAAGTTTGGTACATGAGTGTGGGGGATCTTCAAAGTGGTGCATCTCTTATGTAATATTCTTCTTGAGCTATCTCCATTGTTGGTTGTTGATTATGTGTTCTAGATCTTCTAGGTGGTGCAGCTCTTTTTTAATCTTTTTCCATTGCTTGAATGTTCTCCTTTGAATGATTTCCTTATTCCTTCTTGATGGGACCTCTAATGACTTCTACATAACTCTTTTGTTATGCTTCCTTTTATTTCATCATGGAGCTTGAACCCTTCTCAGTATGCATTTTTTGTAGCCTAGTCCAAACTTGTCATAGTATGGCCTTTTAAAGCTGATGATTTCATCCAACTCATTCCAAGGTCACCAAGAATATCCTCCAAATCATGTGCTCAAAATCACCATGACATGAATCAAACCATGTGCCAAGACATCCAAGATGTGCCTCAAGGAATAAACCATGCCTCAAAGCATATACACAAAATGTGCCTTAAACAAGTGCCAAAATATCCAATATGTACCTCAACCATGTGTCAATAACTCCAAGATATGACATAACCTCCAAGATAAAAGCCTCAAAATATATAGAATAACATACCTTTCAACATGTGAATAACCTGGTGCATGAGATATTAGATATTCAGACCTTCCTTAACTTCAACATCAAGAAGAATACCCTCCTCAAAATGTTCATTAGCCTCGTGAGATTGGACTGAGCAATAGGTGGGGCCTCAGGTGATGATGCTAGGAAAACAAGAAGGGGCCTTGCGGGACACCCTATGCTTGACCCACGGGGGCCTACTCAATTAAGGTTTTATGAAAACCCTTCTCCAATATACGGCTCCAAGCACTCCCTCCTTCACACAACTCTGCTAGTTCTCCTTCGCTAATAAATCACATCCTTGCTTGGTGTTGATGAGAGGATCTTTGGTGTGTATTTATACCCTTCCAGGTAACTTATTTACTTGATTTTTGAGCCTACCTATAACTTCTTGTTTGCAACAAATTTTCTCCTTTTACTTGATTTTGGGGCTGACTTGTAACTTCTTGACCTTAAATCTGGGGCTTGTTGACCTTATATCTAGGGCTTCTTAACCATACTTAGAGGCTTTATCTTTAACAGGCAATAACTTCTCAACTATGAGGAACCACGTAGCATGCCACCTATAATTGGAAACAACATGTCAAGGACTATAAATATATGGGGGATTTGCATGAAATTTTGATGTCGTTCATACGCTTTTTATTGAATTGACTTCACGCTTCATGACCACACCTCTAGGGATTCTTAACCACTTAACCATATTTCTAGGGATTCTTGTAGATTTCTTCAAAGTGTCTTCCCATGAGGGCCATGATTAAAGCTACTCCATAAGGGGACCACTTTGGAGACTTCTTCAAATACACCCATCACTTCTAGAGGCTTTTGGACTTCTTCTAGGGTTGAAATCAATGACAACCAAATTTCCAACAAAATGTACATTACTTTCATGGTCTCATCAATTCCAATGTCATTGTTGATGTAGATGACATAACTATGTACTAAAAATACCTAGTAGATCACATTTCACATATCACTTAGATATTTTAGAGATGTAGAAATTATGGGATATCACTCAATCCCAAGAAGAGTATCTTCACAATTACTAAAGGAAAACTGCTTGGACACATTATTCCAAAGAGAGTATAACCATAGACTCTAAATGAGTGAAATCCATTTCTCATTTTCCATTCCCACATAATAAGAAAGCTATGCAATCTTTATTTTGGAAGATCAATTTTGTGCATAAATTTATTACCAACTTTGTTGAAATTGTAAAACCCTTGCAGAAAGTGATAAAAAAGGATGAAGAGTTTGAATAGAATAAAGAAGAAAAAGGATCCTTCAATAAAATTAATCCTATAATATCCAACACTCAGGTTTTACATAGTTCGAATTTTCATCTTGATTTTCTTCTTTATACACTTTCATATGATCATTCCTTTGGAATGATGTTGACACATAAAGATAGTAAAGGTAATGAAACACCTATTTCTTTCATGAGTAGAAACTTGTAAGGAGTAGAGATTAATTATATTTCCATAGAAAAACATGCATATGCTATTTATAGGGTTGTTAAATACTTTAGGCCTTATATATTGAAAAATAATACTAAAGTGATATCCCCTCACCCCGTTGTTCAATCATTGTTCATTAAAAAGAGTTAGCGGAGAGGAGAGGGAACTAGATGACAACCATCCAGGAGTACAATATTGAGTTCAATCTTTCTCATATTATGTGTGGACAAGGATTTTTTAAGTTGGAAACATAATCACAAGGTTCTATAATGAAGGAAGAAGAGGGATGGGAGAATGAGATCACAATTCTCATCAATGAAATCCTCTACATTCTAACCAACCCCAAAACATGTTATCTAGAATTAACACATTTATTGCACCATGGGTGATCTAGATCTCAGGGGATGAGATATGGATGGCTTGAATGATGAGAGAGGAGGAGATTATACGTGCCAATATTGCATGAAAAAAAAACATGGACAAAAACATGTAAATGAAGTACTTGGGAGGTGAGGCTCAAAGAGGAGCCTCACCTCTAAAACTAATTACTAGTGAATCACTCAGAGCTAATTAATCTCACAATGAATAATAGAAAATATGAGAGAAGCCAAAATGAGTAACTTGATATTATGAGAAGGTTGTAAGTTTTAAACCTACGAAGTAAAGCAATGTATATAGATTCTTAAGCAATACAGAAATTAATCAATGGCTCATACAGAGAGTACACAGAGATTTTATACCAGAAACCCTCAACCGGGAAAACCTTTCTTATTTTCATTATATCGAATTTCACCATTCACCATACAATATATACAATGTTTTTAGGTATTCCGTAGATACAAAAAACCTAATCTCTTAATCCGGGATTAATTTACAAATCCGCTAAAAATAGCAAAATCCGCTAAAAATAGCAAAAAACCGCCCAAAAAAAAAATTTGGGGCATTGCCCCGAACTCTACGTGTAACCAGGGGAGGGCATACCTGCCTCCCCCTAGGACCCCCCTAGGAAAGCGCCCAGTGCACATGCATTTGTTGTATCTGACGCACCCACACACACATGCATGCAAAGAATATAACACATACCCAACAAAGGCTTGCTAGGCCTTTATATAGCATTACAAAATGGTCCATTGGACAAAATAAAAAAGAGCTCATTAAATGAGTCTCTATTATTAGTATAATAGATCTAACTACCCAAATAACTAAGTAGTGGAAAATAAAAATTAATACAATAATGGAAAGAGCTCATTAAATGAGTCTCTATTATTATAATATTATATCTAACTACCCAGCTAACTAAGTAGTGGAAAATAAAACCCAATACAATAATGGAGAGGTGGGACTCTCTTTGACCCATATGGGCAACCTGTTTGCCCAATTTATTAATGAGGAGGTTGTTATTGGATAAATCAATAAATGCGGACATAAAATGATCTCCCTAGATCCACCTCGATCTAGAACAAAACAAGAGAGGACATGATGTTTTCTTTAAGCTTTAATCATTGAATTTATTATCAAACAAAAGATGAGTGACATACCTTTGAATATTGCTTCCTTATGTTTTTGTTGTCCCTGCTCCGCTCCGGTGCTCTTGTAATATTGATCCTTCAATGACACAAACCAACCAAAGTGAAAGCAACAATAGTATGTTCAATGAAAACTTATACATGTGATCAAGGAGTCATGTAATAAAATGAGAATGATTTTATGGGAAAGAAACATGCCATTGTATTATATTAAGTAAAAGTGGAAGATACAACCAAACAACCTTGATGTTGCAAGGTTCCCTTTTGATGGCCCTTTGCTCCAACACACACACTTGCTCCAAACTTGCATGAAGAAGATCCACAATAACTTGATGGACCAATGAAGACCTCAAGCATCAATTGAAATAAAATCCCTCATACAATTCTCAGTCTATTCTTTCATTAATTCCTTGCTTTCTTTCTTGCTTAACCTTTTCCATGAAAAATCCATCATTATATAGGAGAACGAGAGATGGTTAAAGAGATTAGGATGATCCCACCAAATCATAGAAGCGAGTAGGATCCCAAACATACGGATGTCGCCTCATATTCTAGAAGATCCTTCGAGAACTTTCATGAACTTCGACCTTTTCTCAGTCTTTCAACGTCGTCGCACCCTAGCTATAGTGCAACCTGCAAAAATGTTGCAAGATAGTTTCATGACAGTCTGCGGTGATCAGGCATTTCCTCACTGTACCTTATGGCTGGCCTGCGGTGGCCTTCCAAAAACAAGTTTTGTAGAAGAGGGAGCTAGTCACTTTTCTCATGAATAAAGGTTATTTTGGAAGCCTGAACACATGTTGTAGAAACATCACCAGGGTGACTAAAATAATGTGTAACAGAATGCCCCCAAAAGTATGAGGTTGGAACTCATGACAGCCGAAATACTTTGTAGAATATGTGTGTGTGTCAGAAACAAGGAGCGCACCAATTGGAAACCTTCAAACAACCAAGAATATGCGCAATATTATACCATTTCTGCGGTAGGCATTCCCATACAAATGATCTAAATGATAAATGCCAGTCGTGGCCACTAACCATACACTATGGATCCATGTCATAAAGATTCTACATAGCTAGCAGGAATACACTATGGATCTATGCTCGTAGAAAACTCAGATTCAGACACAGCCACGAGACATACAAAGTGGATCTATGTGTCAATACAAATCATAAATACTCCATCGCAACCTAGATCGAAACAATGAGATCCAAGGTTTTCAATCTTGTCATCTGTAAGTACGAATCTAACCATGCGATTACAGGTGTTGAAGTCGAACATGATAGAAACCATTTGATTACCGACCATTAATTAAAACCATTAACAAGTGCGAGGGAAATAACCATTGATGTCAATGACTCCCAAGGTACCTTAGTACAATCCAACAAATGTGAATAAATGAGTTGAAGTTGAGCACTCGATAGAATCTCTCAATCAGGGGTCAACGATGTGAACCCATTGTCGAAAGCGAAGAAACCTTCCATTGAGGCATGCAAGTTCTAAGGTACTAATTGATTTCTAAGTCTTATTCCTCGATAATGAGTTGAAGTCAACATGAAAAGACTCATCATAGGAGGGCCTTGATGTATCCCTCGTCAATGACACAAAATAAGTAATATATTTAAGGTAGATCAAAGTACGAATATGATTTGAAACTGACACAGGGAAGGCCGACATGGTAGGAATTGATAATTGCAGATGGTTGACTCGATAGAAGGCTTGTGCAAGGTTGGACTTCTCTTGAACATATGAATGACACGACAATGGTCTTGGCAGCATTGACTCAAAGACGACCCACGATATGAACTTGTGGAAGGTCAAACAAGAGACAAATGGATTTCCTAACCTGGATTGAAAGATGAAGGGGGTGTCATGTTCAAGAGAGACTATTACTGCCACTAACACAAAAATAGAGACACATTTCTTTCCCAAAATTTCCCCCACCATTTCTTATGAGTACCTCTTTAGTTTTATTCAAGCTTGAGGAGGATAACATATGCTTGTTGATGTAATCTCATCCTTCAGACGATCCCCTCGAAGTATGTTTAATGAACCCTAAGAAGGAGTGGTTTGGTTCCATATAGGTCTTTCAATGTTTGTTTAACGAATCCAAAGAGAGAAAACTCGGGAGTTTTTCATATTTATAGAGTCTGAAAAACACTTAAAGAGAAGTCTCTCAGTTCCTTTTTCGTAAATTAGTTTGATGAGACTGAAAAATTGATAACCTACCACCCATCAAACATTTTCTTCAAATACTTTTATGAGCGTGAAAAGAACAAGGTCACTTGGCCATCTTTTCACATTTAGAGAGTCTAAAAAAAGATCAAAGAAGACTCCATGGGAGGTTCCTTTTTAGTATAACCTTTACGAGTCCCAAAAAGTTATAAAAGTATACTCGGTTACATTCTCATTGATTTATGAGAACAAGAAAGAAAAAAGACAAAGCTTGGTATTGTTTTCATTTTTACACAAGCTTAAAACAAAACAAAACTATGCTTGGGATAGATTTTATTTTTACACAAACTTAAAACTAGCCAAAACTATGCTTGGACCTTGTGTCATTTTTACACAAGATTGAACCAAAGGAAACTATGCTTGAGGTAGGTGGTTTCATTTTTACACAAGCTTGAACCATAGAAAACTATGCTTGGACTTTCCAATGCATAACACAGGGATGGTTGGTACTTAGCCTCCAACTTAAGAAACTAGCGGCTTTAACTTCAGCATGAAGTCTAAAGGCCGAAAGCATTGCCCCCCAAGCTTCAGTTCATCCAACGGCACAGGAGGATGAAAAGAAGCTTCAAATATTATACATAACGAAGTACTTGACTCAATCGAAGAGGGGGGAAATTGTTTCATTTTTTAACGAGCTTGACATAGGAACAAGAACTATGCTCGAGAATCTAGGTTCAATCCCCAGACCTTTGTTTCATTTTTTAACGAGATTGACACAGAAAAAAGAACTATGCTCATAAGCTATGTTTCATTTTCTAATGAGGTTGCTACAGAGACACAAAAACTATCCTCCAATTGGTCTCATTTTTTTTAACGAGCTTGAAATCAGAAAACCATGTTCAAAGATGGTTTCATTTTTTAATGAGCTTGAAATCAGAAAACCATGCTCAAAGCTAGTTTCATTTTTTTAATCAGCTTGAAATCAGAAAACCATGCTCAAAGCTGGTTTCATTTTGTAATGATCTTGAAATCATAAAACCATGCTCAATGACTCCCTTCTTGATCATGGCTTCCAAGAGGATGATGCTTTGGAAGGACACCATGTCAAGGGAAAAAAATCAGCCATGGCTTCCAAGAGATCTTCATAGGATGGAAGAAACACACTCTGGAAGGACACCATGTCAAGGGTCGCGATGGGGGTAAGGAGATCAATCTCTAAAGACCGTATCGAAGAGATCACCATGTCAACTATCATATCTAAGTCATAAGAGACTAAGCTTACAGTGAGAGGCTCATCTTTATCGACATCTGAAAGCATGGGAGACAATGCCACATAATTGACCTGTAGCGGGGGAGATACCATCTACATATAATAACCATTTAGGGAGTTCATTGAGTTGATGGTCAATTCAGGGCCAACAAACAAAATTTGATCAATAGTCACCATTCTTCCATCGTGTGGGAAAGATATCACATGAAAAAGAGTGGAAACAATAGCTTTCATGGCATAGACATAATCTCGCCCAAGGAGCAAAGAGAAATCCAAGGGGTCGTGGACTACCATGACATAAATAAAGATAGTTTTCCCTCCCAAAGTTACAGGAAACTGAGGAAGGGTCCCTAAAGGTTGATTGGTTCTCCTGTTAAAAGCAAACAGATTTTGCGTAACCGGTGCAAGCTGAGGAAAACCCAAATCTTACGAAGCAATAGAGGACAAATTACTAACGGACGAACCTTCATATATCAGCATTTGAGGAGCGTCTCGACCACAAACCTACACTGTAATCTGGAAAGGAATGTGAGAGGGAAGACGAGGTCTAGTTAGCACACCCCAATCAAAAAGGATGGCCTCATTACTTGGAGGGGGTTCCATGGGAGAAGGAGGAATTCCCCCTAGCAAGGTAGATTCTGTATCAACGAGAAAAAAGTGAGCAGTATCAAGTTTACTCTCTAGTGGGAGAGTAGGATCAATCGATGATGAGATCAGATCGACCACTTAGGTTACATTCTCCAAGGGGAGAATGGGGTCGGGGACTGGAAATGGATCGACTACTTGGGTGAAACTCTCTAACGGGAGAGTGGGATCAACCGATGATGGGTTCAAATCGACCACTTTTTCAACAGGATCAACTAAGGAAGTGATCAGAATGACTACATAATAAACCTGATTGACTGATGAAGGGACCATCTTGATCATTGCATCAACTACAAATGGGTCGAGAGTAAGCTTGTGATAAGCAGCTAGAAGTTGAGGCTGGGAAATAGTCATGTCTTCCAGTAATTTCGAGGCTTCATCCATACAAGGTAAAAGGTGAGTTTGATGAATCCTTACGCATAACATACACGGGAACTTGACTCTACTTTTCTTCTTCCAAATTGTATCTTGACTATTTTATGGGAGGTCATTAGCATGTTGTTCAGAAGTTGATGACATTTTTTGGAGAGGGTGTGTATACCATGCTTCTATAACTTTGGATAGACCAGGGCAATCCTTAAGAATATGGATACCCTTACAAAGCATGCAAGGGTACTTGGGCTTACGGGTTGTTTGGGTGATCTTGGCATCATCAACACTCCCAGCACGATCAACAGTAACGGGTTTCTTTCCAACATGTCCAACAGCGGTTGGAAGTTTGGACCCTTGTTTATGTTTCTTCTTCTTATTCTTCCTTTTCTTCTTCTTCTTATCCACCGAGTTACTAGCTTTAGATCTTTCACTCGGCGAAGAATATGAAATGGAAGAAGACCTTGCAAGTGAAGAAGGTGAGGAAAATATTACTGGTGAAGAAGGTGAAGGATCAACATGAGGTTGATGTTCTTGGGGGGAAGTGCTTACAAACGAAGCACTAGTTGCATTCGGGATTACCTGAGTGGAAAAAAACCATACCAGTAATCCAATTGTGAGACCTAGAAGGCTCAAAGTAGCGATGTGAGGAGGACCAATGTTTCTATAAGAAGGAAACACAAAAGGTTCCCCTGGAAAAGGGGTTCCCTCATTGGTCATTCCGGGAACTGACATCGTTAAATAAAGATCCAACCTAGAGTCCACTAGGGAAAACAAATAGCACATGTTAAAAATCTAGTAAGAAAACAAGAAAACAAAACCTTCTTATAATGAACGCACTAGTTGGTGATGAAATCCAACGTCGCACGAACAATGTAAGAAGGGGTTGAGATAGAGCGGGTGGAAAAGTTACGTCGACGACCTGCTTAATGGACTTACACCTTGGTGCAAGCTCCCACACATAAACATGGGTATACCCTCCAAGGAGCCCTAGTGAGTTTGGCCAAGGTCGATTCCAAGTATCGTGAAGACTTGCCCATCCACAGTCACCTCGCGTAAAGACCCTAGAGAGATAGGCCACTAAGGTTACCAATTACTACAGTGATGCCTAGGGAAACAATCGACAGTCCGATCAACATGCAAAGGCAGGGTATCTAGCCCGAAATCAACTTGAAAGGATTCCACTCATCGTTGTGGGTATACCTTCAAGTGACCCCCATAATACACACAATCTCTACACCAATACCAACAAATCATGGTGAGTAACTTTTCCAATCTTAATGCGACCTCGTGATGGACCCTTGTGTGAGAAGGGCTTCCCAGGACAAAATGTAGCAAGTGGATTTCACCACTACCTAACTCAAGATTCTATGTTTGTTTACATCTTTGGAAAGTTATCTTTCACACCTATTCCAAAGCCCTACAACTAATCTAATGTAGGTTTGCTACCAGAAAATATAAAAATGTCTGATCAATTTTTATAAGCATTTTATTTTTAAGGTTGTTGTTACTTAAGAGGAACACAGCGTGGACAAAATGATGTTTTGACCGACTCTAAATAATTGAAAGAAATGACAATGCAAATATTTCACTTCGATGAAAGCTATATTACGAGAAGGAGAAAACGTGTATCATTTCCATATACACAATGTCCCAAAATTTTATTAAACTCATCAATATCTAGATTCTCAAGAAATGAGCAAAAGAGACTATACACCAATACATGAATCAGAATTCAAGACAAAAAAATTCCAAAAATCATGCAATTTCTCTACTTCAACTACAAATATTCCCCCAATCTAATGCAAAGAAAGAAAGTAAAACTTGTAAAATGATGAAGAAGGGCTTTCAATCCTTGAAAGACAATCAACAACAAGTCTTACACTCAGAAAATAGTCAAATGCTGGCACCAAACATTCTTCCCAGTTGATCAAAGAAAAACTGGATGACAGAAGACCAAAATACCTGATCCAATAAATTCTATAGGAAACGTCGCAACCCAACAGTAGTGTACAGTGCGGTAATTTTAGGTTTTCGCGGGCTAGATATGGGTAGGGTGTGAAAATTCTGCAGTGGGATAAACAGGAAGGGTGTAGTGATCCAGAGACGCCATAGGCTTCAAATGGGATGCAGTGCGGCTATCTCTATAAACAAAGAAAAATTGGAAAAAGGACAAAGAGTCTAAATGAACTTTCACATCCAGAGAATCTGTATGGATCCCCCAGAGACTCAAAGACTGGATTAAAATGAATGGAAGTAGGCTAAAGGCAAGTGGAGAGAAAAAAACCAAAAACAAGTCGTATCCCCAGTGGATTTGCCAATTTTGTTATTGGATAAATCGGTAAATGAGGGCATAAACTGATCTCCCTAGATCCACCTAGATCTAGAACAAAACAAGACAGGACATGACGCTTTCCCTAATCTTTAATCATTGAATTTACTATCAAACAAGAGATGAGTGACATACCTTTGAATATCGCTTCCTTATGTCTTTGTTGTCCCTGCTCCGCTCCGGTGCTCTTGTGATATTGATCCTTCAATGACACAAACCAACCGAAGTGAAAGCAACAATAATATGTTCAATGAAAACTTATACATGTGATCAAGGAGTCATGTAATAAAATGAGAATGATTTTATGGGTAAGAAACATGCCACTGTATTATATTAAGTAAAAGTGGAAGATACAACCAAACAACCTTGATGTTGCAAGGTTCCCTTTCGATGGCCCTTTGCTCCAACACACACACTTTCTCCAAACTTGCATGAAGAAGATCCACAATAACTTTATGGACCAATGAAGACCTCAAGCATCAATTGAAATAGAATCACTCATACAATTCTCAGCCTATTCTTTCATTAATTCCTTTCTTGCTTTCTTGCTTAACCTTTTCCATGAGAAATCCATCATTATATAGAAGAAAGAGAGATGGTTAAATATATTAGGATGATCCCACCAAATCAGAGAAGCGAGTAGGATCCCAACCATATGAATCCCACCTTATATTCTAGAAGATCCCTTCTAGAACTTTTGTGAACTTCAACCTTTTCTCAGTCTTTCAACGCCACCGCACCCTGGCTATAGTGCAACCTGTAGAAACGTTGCAAGCCAGTTTCATGACAGTCTGCGATGATCAGGCATTTCCGCACTGTACCTTATGGCTGGCCTGTGGCGGCCTTCCAAAAACAAGTTTTGTAGAAGAGGGAGCTAGTCACTTTTCTCATGAAGAAAGGTTCTTTTGGAAGCCTGAACACATGTTGTAGAAACATCACTAGGGTGACTAAAATAATGTGAAACAGAGGTGGGTTTCTCCTTGATCCACATGGACAATCTATTAACTTTATAGCTTTATGACTTTTCCATCCGAATTTAGACCATATACCCCTTAAAATTTGGACCAATGGGACTAGTCTAGGCCACATGAACTCAAAATAAATAAGGGATTTACGTTTAAATTATGCGCAATAAAAGTTGTTGAATGGCATCCTATTTTGACAAAAATATGATAGAGTTATACTTCATTATTTGGAAAAGGATGATGTAGAAAAAGTCTCAAATGATATCCAAGACGGGCCAGCTAGAGGTCATTCATTGGCGAGACAAAAACTCACAAGATATTGGGAGCGAATTACTATTGGCCCACTCTCTTCAAATATACATGCACTTATGTTGAAAATTTAAAATATGTCAACTAAGAATGGGAAGAGAGAAGAAATCAACAATAACTTTGTAGCATGTCTCAATTAGCAATGGGGCATATATATCATAGGAGAAATTAACCGACACTCCTCAAAGAAACAAAAGTACATATTCATTACGACATATTATTTTAATATCTAGTCTGAGGTTATGCCTTTGACACAAAAAAACAAAAAGGTAATTATTCATTTCCTCAAGCAACATTTGATCACCAAATTTAGAATTCATTTGGTCATTGTATTTGGCAATGCTTCATATAATTATTCCTCTCTATTGTCTGTATTTTGTTTGGACAAGGGGATAATTCTTTGGTATTCAAATAACTATTATCCACAAGGAAATGGAGTAGCTAAGTAAACTAATAAGAATTTGATCCATATTATTAAAAATACTATAGTTGAGAATAATAGGAACTAGCACATTGCCTTGTCCAATCCTCTCTTGGCAAATAGAGTTACACCAAAAGGAGCATTGGGCACTTCTCCTTATTATTTAGTCTAAGGGAAAGAATAAATTATCATGTCAAATGTTTTATTATCCTCATTGCAACTTTCCCAAGCCTCAAGAGGTCAACCTTATCCTTCTCTTCAAAATAGAGTTGATACACTTAATATGTTGGAAAAGAATAGAGAAAAAGAAAAAAAAAATGTGCACCAACAAATGATTAAAAGGTTAAGGTTGTTTGACGAGAATAATGTTGGTGATAAGCATTTTGAGATAGGTGATTCGGTCTTAAAATGGGACAAATTCAATGACCCTAAAAGTAAACACACCAAGTTTCCAATATATGGCTTGGTCCTTACCAAATTGTGGAAAAGATAGGGACCGGTACATATCAATTACAAATCCTATACGGTGAGCTTGATTCCCTTCTTATCAATGGATAAATACTTAAGTGATACTTCACTTGATTGTTTTGAAAAATAAATCAATTGTATATAATCTATTTTCATTTCACTTCATAATTCTAATTTCAATTATTTTGAGTTTTATGTTGCTTGGTTTATCTTTGAAATTAAGTTTTGTTTTCATTTTTTTTTTAAGGTATGTTGAGTTTTCAACATTTGGTGAAAATAATGGATCTCTCTCTAAATGCCCATCCATTTTCTTCTACCAAAAGTAAATTGATTTAGTTCAAGTTGAATAAGGAAATAGAGAGTAACTTATAGTTTTTCTTTCATGAGACTTTGGAAACACTCAATATCTTTTCAATAGAGAACGATAAATAAGTCATAAGTTTCATGACACAAACTAAAGTAAGAATAATATATTGATGAATGTCACTTTTCCAATGGAAGGAAAATTATAATTCTTGAGTTCTTGATTCATTTCTTCATCAACATAGAACGATAAATAAGTCATAAGTTTCATGACACACACTAAAGTAAGAATAATATATTGATGAATGTCACTTTTCCAATGGAAGGAAAATTCTAAGTCTTGAGTTCTTGATTCATTTCTTCATTAACATATACTATCCTCAAAGAGTTAACAAAGGCTTTTGTTTCACTCTTTTCTATTTTATTTTAAAAGATAAAATATATTAGAAAATAAAAGAATGAAATTGATAAAATATATTAGAAAATAAAAAAATGAACTTATAAAAAGTAAAAGGAAGAGAATTGAATAAGGTGAAACATACCATCCTCAAAGAGTTAACAAAGGCTTTTGTTTCACTCTTTTCTATTTTATTTTAAAAGATAAAATATATTAGAAAATAAAAGAATGAAATTGATAAAATATATTAAAAAACAAAAAATGAACTTATAAAAAGTAAAAGGAAGAGAATTGAATAAGGTGAAACATATTTTATGAGGGAATTCATATATTTCTACTAGGGATGTGGATACTTGTTGGTAGTGGAATAAGGTCTATGACATTGAGGTGATAACATCAAGTCTATGGGTACTCACTAATAATAGAGAAACGCCATAATAATGACAAAGTATCATAAATATCTAAATAAATTTCCAAAATAGTCAAAAGTTGTCAAATTTTCCATGTTCAATATTAAGGCTTCACAGACTTATAATTCTTATTGTTTAAATAACTAGGTATTTTGTTACAAGATAAAGAGTCATTCTAAGGTTGATTCGATGAGAAACTATGAGTAATTTTTGTCTCCAAGTTTGTCTTTAGTTTAATATGCTCCACTTGAAATTGCAAATGTTATATTTAAGGGTATATATATATATAATGGATTTGTATAGTGAATTACCATTGGTTGAGGCTTCAACATACCCTAATTTTTGTTTTTGCATAATATGGGGTACCACTTTATACTCTTCTTAAAATTTTAGTTCCCTTTTTATTATAAACTTTTTTTTTTTAATTTTTTATTAAGTTTCATGAAAATTAAGTTTTTTTATTTGCCTAACTTCTTTACCAAAGAAAAAACAAATTTTTTCTAAGTCAAAAGGACCATTTGCTAAGTTTTTTCCAGTTTTGGTCGGACAGATTTTAGATTTTCCTAGAAGGAATAAGTTTACTTTTCCTCCAATGAAAAGTTAAAATTTACCCCAATCAATACATCAAAGGACAACCAAAACTTTGGTTTTTCAAAATTTAAAATCTGCTCCGATCATGTTGTCTTGGAAAGTTTAAATCAATTCCAATGGGTTTTGTTTAAAAGTTCAAATTTACTTTGATCATTAAAATGCGTTCTAATTTTGAATTATTAGTCTCTGTCGAAGGCGCAAAGGGACTATAGCGATCGATAATTCGTTGACTTCATATTAATCCATCCTTTGACTATAAATTTTTGCATCATCTATATTGTTCGTAATATAGAAGTAAAAACATTATTTTATATATAAAATATATATGTGTGTGTGTGTGTGTGTGTGTGTGTGTGTGTGTGTGTGTGTCATCGTCTCATTGGACAATATATTCGAGGTCTTATTGCCAGATTCATTGTTCCCAATGTTGTAAATGTGTAGATATCCAAAGTTTTGAGCTTAGATGCTCCTTTTTAATTTTTATTACATTTTTACTGAAATGTTTACAAACCAAAAGTTTTGAGCATGGACATTGTATTTTATTAATGTATTTGTCCTATTATTATTAGTCCTTTGTATTTGTATTGAAATTTTTTCATGCCGAAGGTTTAGATCATTGACACTTTTTTTGAGGTGCTTGAATAGGCCTAACAGATTAAATGTTTACATGGTGCGAGGTCCTAAAACAAGCCTGAAAGCTTAAATGTTTGCATATTGTGAGGCCCTTAGACAGCCTGATAGCCTTAAATGTTTACCTAAATAGGATTCTTGGAGTACATTTTTCCTTGAAATTTTCCATACAATGTTGCAGTGAATTTGGACAATATTGTTGTCCATCGCCAGTTGAATAGGCATTGTATGTTTCATACTTCTTCTAGGCTTGGAATGCAACTTTGTCATCGTTGAAGTTACATAAATTGTTTATTGGTTCGGTGGGTGCTTCTTGTTTGTTGGTTCGTCGGTTGGTGCTTGTTGTTGTTTGGTTCAACTTTGCAAGGTTGGGGTCCTGCATTCGCAGTTGGATCTGTTTTGTTTTTTTTTTACTTTGCGGGGTCAAGGTGCTGGACCCACAATTTGACCTGCGCTTCTGTTGTTCATTGTTTTGGAGTAAGTTTACATGTCATAATTTCATTTTCTATTCTTTCTTTGTTGTTTAGTGTTTGCAGTTTGCAAGTAAGAATGTTTGCTTATTTCTGTTGGTATGCTCGTCATATGTTTCTGGTTCCTTCTGTGCTTCGGATGCAGTTTGGTAATTGTTGGAGATATTTATGTTGTTTACTAGTTCGGTGGTTGTTTCTTGTTCATTGGTTCATTGGTTCATCGTTTCTTCGTTGTTGTTGTTTGGCTCAAGTTTACGAGTTTGGGGCCCTGGGGCTACATTTGGGCCTGTTCGTACTTTCTCGTTGGTTTGGTGCTTGTTTTTTTCTTTTGTTTACTTTAGCTTTGCAAGGTTGGGGTCCTGTGCCGACAGTTGGAGCTATTTTTTTTTTTTTTTTTTTGGG